>RJWJ010031369.1:0-19277 GCA_004363605.1 Indri indri
TCTGCGAACAGGGACTTTGTTTTGTACACTAATGTATCCTCAGAATGTAGGATACTTTCTGGTATATGATATACATTGATTGATACTCACTAAGTGAATAAAAGAAAAAAGAATGGATCTTTTATTTAGGTCCTACTCAAGAATGGTGAATTTTTGTTTTCCTCACTATAAGGTGAGTTTTAGGAAGTAGTAAGCTGGAGCTTTAATGGAAAAGCCATATTTGGGGGACTATAGGGTGACTTACTGTGCCCCTAAATGCAGGTTTTTGCAATGTCCAGACCTTGGCCTTGGCTCTTCTGGCTGTAACTATCCACCTCAACATGACTGCTGCTGGGAAAGAAGGAGTGTGTGAAGCTTCTCTCACTGCACGTTAGAGCTTCATTCAGGTGTCTAAGTGCTTGAATGGCTTTACTTTCAACATAGAACATAAAAACCCACTAACAAACTCAGAGCTGGAACTGTATCTTCTTCTCTCAGCTGCTCCAAGGCCCTGATCAGCCCTGGCAGCCGATTTGAATTTTGGAATACATTATTTCTGAAAAATTATGCAAGAGGGAGTGAGGGGTATACGGATAAAAACCACATTGTTACCAACCTCTGCAAACTCCTAATCTGGTGAGTAAAAGACACATAAATAAAATTTCCAGTTCAAGGCTGAGTGCTGGTAAGCATTACAGTCTGAATGTTTGAATCCCACTCACATTCATGTACTGAAACTTTATCCTCGGTGTGGTGATATTAAGAGGTGGGGCCTTTGGGAGGTGATTAGGTCATGAGGGCAGAGCCCTCATGAGTGGAATTGATGCCCTTGTAAAAGAGGCTTGAGGGAGTTTGCTTGCCCATTCTACCATGGGAGGACACATCGAAGGTGTTATCTATTAATATAAGAAACAGGTCCTCACCAGACACCAAACCTTGACCTTGGACTTCCCAGCCTCCAGACTATTAATATGAGCAATAAATTTCTGTTGTTTACAGATTCTCCAGTCTAAGGTATTTTGTTATATCAGCTCAAAAGGACTGAGACAGTAAGCCAAATACAGAGGTAAACATCTGCTTTAGGAGAGTAGGGTAAGGTGAACAAATTCCAACTGGGTGGATCTGGGAAGCCATTTGGAAGAAATATGATTCAAATTAGGCTTTGAGGGAAGGGTGTGACTTTGATGCTTACCTTTAGGAAAGAAGCGGGTTGTGTGCAGTGGCTCACGCATATAATCCTAGTACTCTGGGAGGCCGAGGCAGGGGGATTGCTTGAGCTGAGGAGTTCGAGTCCAGCCTGAGCAAGAGTGAGACCCCATCTCTGCTAAAAATAGAAAATTTAGCTGGGAGTGATGGTACATGCCTGCAGTCCCAGCTGCTTGGGAGGCTGAGGCAGGAGGAATCACTTGAGCTCAGGAGTTTGAGGTTGCTGTGAGCTACGATGATGCCACTGCACTCTACCCGGGCAACATAGCGAGACTCTGTCTCAAAAATCACCAAAACAAAAACCAACTTTCTTTCAAGCTATTTCATGACGAATCTATGTTTATAAAAATTTGAGGTTGTCACTAGACAGGGGGATTTCAAAATGTCAGATCTTGAAAATGAGACAATTCTAGGTAACAACAGGTTCCAAAGTGTGATTAGGCAAGCTCCTGAGTGATGGAGATGAGGAGATGGAGGCTGCCTTGGGTGATTTCATTCTTATCGAGATGTTCCTGACTTAGATCCCTAATACAAAATATCTTTCTTATGGTACACAGAAGAAAAATTAATGTTTAAAAAGAAGCATTTGTAAAATGTTAAACCAGACATTTATTTTTAAACATTGTCTTGAAGTCAGAGAGAGATTAATAGAGCCAATTTAAATTCTCTTAGGGAACATATTTGGTATCTGCCTCTTGCTGTATAGTCTGCATTAAAAGCGGAAGCAGGAAGAACTGTTCAATTGAAATGTCAATTGTGACATTGAGTAATTTTAAAATGAATGCATTTTTCAATTCTTTGATAGGGGAAATCCTTATTTACTTTATCTGGGAGAGTATCTGTCTTGAGCAACAAGCAGATAATTCGAGAAATTAGTGGCTATTGCAGGAGAGTAAGTAAGCTACCATTGGTGCCTATCTTGGTCCTGTGTTTTAAAATAAGGCTGCAGACATATTCTTTCACTCTCCGTAGTGGATGGCTTTTGGCAATGACAGAACAGCATATAATAATAGCAAAAGAACTGATAGAGTCAGAAGTCCAATGTTTGTTCCTATAGACATTTGTTCCTATAGTTTTTAAATATGGATGGTCACCGACTTACGAGGTTCGACTTTATGATGGTACGAAACAATACTCATTCAGTAGAAACTGCAAGTACCCATTTGGCCATTCTGTTTTTCACTTTCAGTATAGTGTTCAATAAATTACATGAGATTTTCAATACTTTTTTATAAAATAGGCTTTGTGTTAGATGCTTTTGCCCATCTATAGGCTAATGTAAGTGTTCTGAGCACATTTAAAGTAGACTAGGCTAAGCTATGATTTCTGTAGGTTAGGCATATTAAATGTCTTTTTGACTTAATGATATTTGCAACTTATGATGGGTTTATTGGTATATAGCCTCAATGTAAGTTGAAGAGTTTCTGTAATTATAATGTCTGACGTTGATAGCTTACATTGGTAAATAACTTTGATATTTTCCACCCTTTTTTATGAGCTCGAAAAGCATACAAGTAATATATGTTCATAGTAGAAAAGAGTTAAGTAACAGGAACAGGGATCTTGGACCATCCCAAACTGACCAGTATGAATGTCACCATGCACATGCTTCTAAAACTTTCAGGCTATGTGCAGTGGCTCACGCATATAATCCTTGTACTCTGGGAAGCCGAGACAGGGGGATTGCTTGAGCTGAGGAGTTCGAGTCCAGCCTGAGCAAGAGTGAGACCCCATCTCTACTAAAAATAGAAAATTTAGCTGGGAGTGATGGTACATGCTTGCAGTCCCAGCTGCTTGGGAGGCTGAGGCAGGAGGAATCACTTGAGCTCAGGAGTTTGAGGTTGCAGTGAGCTACGATGATGCCACTGCACTCTACCCGGGCAACATAGTGAGACTCTGTCTCAAAAAAAACACCAGACCAAAAACCAACTTTCTTTCAAGCTATTTCATGATGAATCTATGTTTATAAAAATGGAATTATGCATGCCTTATATGTTATGATTTACAGAAGTTATGATTTATGGAAGGTGAGCATTTAGCCTCACTTTTAAATTACCTTAGGAAAATTATCTAAAGCTTAATGAAAATAATAAAGCAAGAGAAATTAGGCATAAGTTAATGAAATAGCAATATGCTAAGGACTAGTATATTGAGGAGATATTTCTTCAGCTTAACACAAGTTCAGGAACTCAGTGGGTGCATTTCCCACATTCAGGTCTGGTTCTTTTTTTATTTCAGAATATTACAGGGGTACAAATGTTTAGGTGACATATATTGCCTTTGGACTGCCTGAGTCAGAGCTACAGGCATGCCCACAGGTCTGGTCTTTTTATTTTTAGCGTTTACAGCTCCATACTCTCCCAAGCCATGTCAGTGTGATGAGTGGAAACTGGGATAGGTGCTTAGCATTGACTTGCTCCTGTGGCGGGGAGGCACTGTTGTCATGCTATGTTGAGATTTTCAGCTGCCAAGATCAGAGGGCTCTCTTGTAATGGCTCCATCCCTGAGATCTGTGGGAATAACCCTGGAGACAGGCAGCAGCTGCTCCCAGGGAAAGCAGCAATCAGGGCACTGATTGCCTTACCAAGCCGGGTATCACTGAACCTCAGAACTGTGCCAGGGGAATAGAGCCCTTTTAACTTTCTCTGCTCTGTCAACAGCTGACTTGTCATCAGGTTTACCTGGGATGATAGCATCCAGAGTGATGACTGAATTCCCATGGTCTGCCTTTCCGTTGACAAGGAGGGATTTTTACCTGATAGTGTTTCTCTAATTTTACTTATTAATTTTTCTTTGTCAATTACTTATAAATTTAGGCTTATTTGTGATTATACCACACTGTTTGTAAAACACAAAATTCAAGTTGATTGATTACTATAATTTTCTCCCATCCCTATTGTGGATGAATCAAAGAAGAAGCTAGCAATGTTTCTTACTCTTTGAAAACATTTGGTTCATCTTCACAAATAGAAAAATTACATGGTTTCCTGGAGACACTGATGTGTTCTTCTAGAAGGGTTGGGCCTCTGTTCAGTGAGAATCACTAATTCAACGAGAGCCCAGAGATCGCAGTATGAGGGTGGAAGGAGGGCGAGGGAGAGGAGGAAGGAAAGAAATGGGTTAAAATTTCATTCAAGGGAACGGTTTATCACCGGATCATGAACTAAAGGCTGTCAGTTGAAAAAAAAAAAAAACCAGACCATTCTAAAGTTTTTATAAACTTGTTGCATGTGTGTACTTTTATCTCTTAATAAAGCTCAAATAGTTTCTCATGAAGGAGAATGAATAGAGACATGTTTCAGAACATGTTGGAATTGGCAGTTGGTTGGAGCTTGGTCGTGGCAGGAAAGGGCAGCTGTTTGTTGTGGTGCCTTGTCGCCATGGTGTTGGGTAGAGCATCATCTGCAGCTCTCTCTGGGAAGACCCCCACGCAGGAAGAGACTGGGAAAACCAGCATGAGGGCCTGACTGCATCCTGGTCAGACAGAGTTCGGCCTGTGCTGCTCTAGCTGAGCTTCTCCAGGGCTTAGAATGTTTTGCTTTCATAGTCATCTGGGTTGTTTACTAAGGGTAGAAATGTCCCACCCTCACTGGAGACCTCCTGATCCAGTCTCTGTGGGATGCTGCTTGGGAATCTGTATGTCAGGGAGGCTCCCAGGATAACTGTGATATGTGGTCGTGTTTAAGAACTGCTGGTGTAAATAGTAGTGGACAGTAGGACTGGCTGGAACCACTATAGTGTGTGTGTGTGTGTGTGTGTGTGTGTGTGTGTGTGTGTGTTGTGCAACAGCTGTGAGATGACATCAGGCTATAGTCCTTCCCAGAAACTCCCTCCTCTAGGGTGTGAGCTTCTGGAAAGCGCCACCTGGTCCTGATTAAATCCTGAATTCATAGGCCCAGTGCAGGCTTGGCTCCAGAAAAGCCCCTCCACAGTGTTTTCTTTTACAGGTTTGTTTACTATTTATCTTTGATTTTCCACCTCCTGCAGGAATCCTAGTGTCGAATTTTCTTTCATGTGTTTGCAGAGGTTTCTGATAGTTACCTGGTTTCCCTCTTATTTTCTATCCCTTTTATTTAGGATGTCAACCTACAAACTGAACAGATTGAACAACCTTTGAGGAAAAATCACAGAAGCTGGAACTATATGTGATACAGCAGACATACCTGAAGTCTGTTGTACATGACGGGAAGGAGGTTTTATTTACCTCTTTGGTGTACCAAGCACAAACACTCTCTAATGAGGGGGAAAGAACCCAGTGAGGAAGAACAATGCTGGATGCAATGGATGGCAATTATTTATGGATCTCTGGGCTCAGTGTCAGTGAGTAATAATTATAAGGGAAGACACTCTGTGGTTTGATGCAGATGGGATGACTTTACATCCCGGTTTGCAGGACAGTTGGCCTCACCTGTTGAGCTGATGTCCCTCTAGTTAAGGTCTGTTTCACATTCAACAGTGTCCTGGTTCAGATAATAAGTTATGTGGTCACTGTAAGTATAGGATTGTGGGGGGGGGGGCGGGGGAGAGAGAGAAAGAGAAAGAGAGAAAGAAGATGATTCTTGGGATCACTGACTAGTACTCACTTCTGTATGTGATGGATCCCATTCCAGGCCCACCCTAACATTCAATGGCCCAGGACAAGAGGCCCTCCCATCTCAGAGCCTTATCTCTTCTCTTCTTGCCCTGGCTCCACTATGCAGCTGGAGGAGCCTTGTAAGAATGTGTGTGGATGAGCCAGCCTGCTCGCTCAAGCTTTGTTCACACCCACAGTCCGCAGATGCCCATGGCCCCCCTCAGCCCTAGGGGTGTGCACACTGGCTGTGAGGTGGTCTTCCCTGGGGAGGGTAAAGACCTGCACAGACCTTGGGAGCTGGACTATTTGGGGCAGGGAATTCTAGGATAATGAGTACCCGGGAAATAGTCTAGAAGGGACATTGTCCCTGTAGGTGGGGATGTCCCACAGCCCTACAGACTCCTGGCCCCATGGAGGGGCATTGCTAGAGGAGGGCAGGAGAGGGCACTCTAGGAACCAGCCCAAAATAGGGTTACTTGTCCTTTTCATTTTGGCTTCTCAGAGATCCTGCTTCTAACACATCCCAGTAAAGCAGCTTCCTCTGCCATTCTGAAGTGTTTGGGTTAAGAACACTTCACACATGAATAACGCTTGGTCACCTGGCTGAGGTCCAGGGGTATCCTTCATCTGGCCTGATAGAAATTCCTTGTCCTTAAATGCCATATATTTAGGGTCACAACTCCATTTTTTCAGGCTGCAAAAAAACCTTAAACTATATGGCTTAATGTTTTCAAAGTTGATCAAAAGGGAGGCATCTCTCCCCAGTATGCTTCATCCCCGGAAATTTGGAGAATGTTTTCTCTGCTTTCTGATGTGTTCTGCCAGGTGTGTGGGTGTGATGACAGGAAAACTGTGTGCTCAGCCATTCTCACTGTGGTTTTGTTTGTCTGAGAATCATTCAAATAGAAAGACTTTCCTCTCTTGTGATTACAGAATCAAATATTTTACAATTCTCAGATCCTTCCTCTGCGTCTATTTGTGGAACTTCTTGAGTAATTATTAAAGTCAGTGAACACTTTTTCTTGACTCCTTAGGATTGAACTAGCTCACAGGGCAACAGGGCATTTTCCTGGGCTGGGTCCCCTTTCCCTTTAGTGGATTACTGGGTGCCCTGTAGACAGGGTCACTGTGCTTGGCACGCAGGTTGTGCACTGCACGGTCCTGGAGGTAAATTTCACGGAGAGTGAAAACAGGATACAGCAATGGGGTTGCGCAAAGTGGCAGCCCTGACTACACATCTTTGGCCGGGGGTTCCTCTAACTTTGGATCCCCCAGTGGCCTAGTTTTTCTCCTGTCTCTCTCACTTATCATAAGAATATGGAGAAAATGGGTATATGAAGAGAAAGAGTTGAAAATCATGTTATTTTCTATATTTTTCTTCCATGTTTTTGAGAGTACTCATTCTCCTTCTAATATTAATATAGATTGGGGAAAATAGAAGTTATTAAGGACATACAGAACTAATGATTATATAATCAATGATTTTGTCCAACAGTTATACCGAAGGTATGTTGATAAGCCGCTGCTCTGTCCTGGTGGGTCATTTAGCTTTGCTGGGATCTGAATAGCTATGACTTTTCCATTTTAATGGATGGTTCAATATGGGATTTCTGCAGAACTAATAGTTGAAAGGGATCCTTCAGATACCCAAGTGTTACTGTACACATTACAAATAAAACTTGTACTGAAGTCACGCTGCTTTCTTTGGGTAATCAGCTGTCCATAGAAAGGTGTTCTTTGTGTTCAAGCTTGAAAGAAGCCAGTCTGCTTTTATTTGGCTATAACTAGGGATTCAACTGAGCAGGAATTACTCTTCAGGTATTTGCTTGTTATGTTTTCCATTTCCGTGGTGGCAGAATGAGGAGGAGCAAGTTCGTACGGCACAATCTGTATCGGACGGGTCCTGGTGCGCAGTGTGTGAGCTCGCTCATTATTGTTATGTGCTGCTCATTACTACTTTTCTCCTTACACTGTTGGAAACTTCCAGTCTTAATAATTTAATTTATCCCTACCAACTTCAGCCTCCCTTGACAGCCTGAAAACCAGACTCGATGAAATCCAGATGTATTTTGATTCTCTTCTATCAAGCCCAGGAGAGAATTTCTTAGAGACTGAGCTGACTTCTGTGCCTTGAAAGTACACCAACTGTGGGAATTTTGATGTATAATGAAGCCCAGAGGGGGATAGGTGTCATTCCAAAATGCTGCAACTAGGTACAATTTAAGTAAGCACACATGACACATATTCTTAACTATTTTCCAAAAGGGATGAAACTGGAAGTGAGGTAACCGGGAAAGAGAAACTGTCCAGCAGCATCTGGGTGGCTCATAGCTCCAGTGGTTCTTACAAGTGCTCAATGGAGATTCAGACACATAGTAGGTGCTCAATAAAATATCTGTCAACTGGATAAACAAATGCATCTGATCTTGTTCTGAGAAACCCCAAAGCAGAGAACACCTGCTGTGAATGCTCACATCAGCCAGACACATAAAGCATCACTGTGTCGTGTGCTCTCCCATGTAAGCCATTTGGGTATTTGCTGAAACAAACTCTCATTTTACGAACAACACAGAGACTCAGAGAAGAGTTATGTAATTTCCCCTGGCTACTAAGTGTTAGAACTGGACTAGAATGTGTGCCTTCTGACTGAGTCTAAGGCTCTAGGGTTTAAGGATTACCTACCTTTTTGAAGTCGTGGCCAGAGCAATAGAAAAGAAGCAGCTGGAAAAAATGAAATGAAATTACTATTCTCTCTGATATAGGGAAGAATAAAGATAACTCTTGAGGACTCTGATATATTAATAAAAAGCCAGACTGAGCAGGTAGAAGCACATAAGGCACGTAGGGAACACCTCCAAACATCCTTCGAAAGGCCCAGACTCTAAGGACTGGAAAAAGGAGAGAAGGAAGGAGACGTGTTTAAGTTCTTCCAAGCTGTTTCTTTTGCTATACAGGCTAAATCTTCTGCCTCTTAATAAAAATTTCAGGGGAAAGCTTATGGCAGATGAGACTTTTGGAAATATATTGGAAAACAGAATGGAAAAGGCCCTATACTTCATCTGTTGCATCCTTGTGTTATTTTGTAATATTATTAAAACATTTCCCATTTTACATGGAGTCTCTCCTTTCAACTGTACTGCAAACCTATTAGGACAAGTTTCTTCTCTTTCTTTTTTTTTTTTTGAGACAGAGTCTCACTCTGTTGCCCTGGCTAGAGTGCCGTGGCTTCAGCCTAGCTCATAGCAACCTCAAACTCCTGGGCTCAAACGATCCTACTGCCTCAGCCTCCTGAGTAGCTGAGACTATAGGCATGTACCACCATGCCCGGCTAATTTTTTCTATATATATATATATATATATATATTTTTTTTTTAATTGTCCAGATAATTTCTTTCTATTTTTGGTAGAGATGGGGTCTCGCTCTTGCTCAGGCTGGTCTTGAACTCCTGACCTTGAGCGATCCACCCGCCTCGACCTCCCAAAGTGCTAGGATTACAGGCGTGAGCCACCGCGCCCGGCCTTCTTCTCTTTCTTATATATTCCTTGTACTTTGTCCATATGCAGTGGTCTCTCAGTGGGGCAGGCTGTATGGTGTATTTGAGATGTTTCAAGAAGCCTGCGTGCCACTGGCCTGGTCCAGCCCCACCCCATTTTTGCAATATTTATCTTCGGTTGGAGTCATTCCTGCATACTATGGAATGACGTGTTCTCAAGGACCTGCTTGCAGGGTTAATTAACTTGGGTAGATAACCTATTCAGCTGATAACACTCACTAGCCTATTGGTACATGGTATATAGTTTATTCTGTTCATTAGTTGACTACCACCAGATAAAACCCAAAAAAGATGAGAGACAAAATTTGGTAGTAGAGAGGGAGAAATAGAAGTATAGAACACCTTTTTTTTTGGAAAGTATATCTTTTGTGTTCCTACAGAGGACAACTCAGGTATGTCAGGGTGAGACGTTACAAGAAGGGAGAATGAGCGGGGGGCGGGGGTTGCCATTAGATTTGGCTTCTCACCTTGGGTCAGCCTTGGCCCATGACGTTCTGTAGACTGAGAATGAGGAAGGAGAAATTGAGACAAAAACTATACTCTCTACTTGGTCACTGGAAGCTCACAAAGGTTCTCTTTGTGCTAGCTTATTCTTAAGCAGTATATGTGGTGTATAGAGATTTCTCGCTCAAGGCAATGGGTCCCCTTGTGCTAATGTGGCAGAGACTCTGTGGTATTAAAACTGAAATTGTTTTACCACCTGAGCTAAAGTAATTTTAGTACTTATGTTGGTTATTTTCACTATATAGTATGCCCAAATACTATTCAGCTTCGTTGCTTGGAATATGAGAGATGACTAACTAGATTTTCTAGCCAATCCAGATTAGGGCAGAAATGCCACATCAGCTGTAACATCCTAAGGTCCGCAGCAAGAGTCTCTTGCTCTTGTCGCTTGCTTTAGAGGGTGCTGCTGGCTGTCCTCCATGGCACCATGTCCCACGGTGTCCCATGCAGAGCCAAAAGGATGTTGTCCATCCAAAGCAGCCCCATTCCCACTTCTAAACCATTTAGTACCCCACAATTCCCTGCCTAAGTGATCCCAAGACTATTTCCGGGGCCTCTGTGGGCCTCTCCTGCGGTTAAGTCTCCCAAGGGTAAATGGCACTTGTGCGTGAGCACTCCTACGACCCAAGAGGGTGGGGCTGTGTATGGATCTTGGATGTGTGGGCTAAGGTGTCCTCCTGAGTGTGTACAGAAGTAAAGTTTGGAAGGAGAAGAGAGAAAACCCCTATAGGTATTTGTTGCCGTGTGAAAATTTTAAAATTTTGTCCTCCATAATTAGTTGTGTACTGTAATTTAGACCTCTTCTTTAGCTTTCTTACTATATGTACTCTTCGCTTTCCCTAAATTCTTTGTCCTGTTCCCCACCCTTACCCTGCTATGTTTCTGGGTTTCTGCCTCTCTCTCCTCATTATTCTTTCTCCCCCTCCCTCTCCCACTTTTTCTCCCCCTCTCTTTTGTTTGCATTCCCTTCTTATGTCTGTGTGCCTTTGTCTTTGTCTGTGTTTATATTCACCAGGGGAAGGACCAAACATCTTTTAAGGTAACATATGACATTCAAGTGTGAGGTCCCCAGTCAAAGAGCTAGAGAGTCATACGGTTTCAGGCTTGTCAGAATCTCAGAGATGGATCATCTAGCTGGGTCCTCCTCATTTCGTGCCTGAAAAGACAGGTCCCCTGAATCATATAACTTGCCCAAGTCCACAGAGTGACCAGCCTCCATGTCTCTGATTACACAATCCAGTCGTTTTCTTAAAAATAGCTTCTGAATAGATGCAGGTAAATATAAATAAGCCACCATAAGTTATAGACTTCTGTATGTCTGCTTCTGTGGTGCCAAGGAAAGAAAAAAAGGGAGGGAGGCATGAACATAAAAGAACATAGATGCACCAATAAGTCGTTTCCTCAAAAGATCCCAAAAAGGGAGCTTAGAAATTGCCAGTAAGAACCATAGACAAACAAGGTCAGACAAGTTACTGCAGAGAGGAGTGTACTTAAGTTAGAGGGCAGGAGAAATACATTTGTCAATATATACAATTAGAAAAAAAGTTTTGGAAAAAAAGAAGTTGATCCTTCTTGATTTTTTTAAATTTTGAAAGGTATGGCAACATGTACAACAAACCTATTTTAAATGCATAAATTAAAATTATTATACTGTAATTTACTTGGGCTAATATAAATGTAAAACCCTTCAGGCTAGACCAGCTGTAATTATATTTCCAAAGATCTTTATTTTATTATTATTTATAGCTAACAAGACATTTATGATCTCTTTTTGGTTGTCTCTGGTGAAGCATTTTTGGCAGTGCTTCCCTAACTTGA
This sequence comes from Indri indri, assembly GCA_004363605.1. Taxonomy (NCBI): domain Eukaryota; kingdom Metazoa; phylum Chordata; class Mammalia; order Primates; family Indriidae; genus Indri; species Indri indri. The sequence goes on from RJWJ010031369.1 coordinate 11,635, forward strand.
AATTCTTGTTTGCGTGGAAATCTAGTTAGGAAAATGAGTAAGTAAATAACTTCTCCTAAGAGTATAATCTCTCCTTTGTGACATAAATTAGAAATCCATTCACATCTGTGGAATAATTCCCAGTTTCACAATTAAATAACCTGATATGCACAAGCAAACATGCCAATCTCTTTCTAGTCTAGGACAATTCAGTCAACTTTCTGCTTGAACAAACAAGCTATATATGCTTTTAAACAGATGCATCATTTTCTCAAAATTGGATTACAAAGAGCTGATCTGAGCTGCAATCAGATGGATAATTAAACAGCAAAGGTAAGAGGCTTCTGACTGTTCATATTTACAGTGTTAATTGAAAAAATAAAATGTGATTTTTAATCCTAAGGGTAATTCAACCCATGCATATGTATAATGATGTAAACTTCCCTCACTTCTCATTTTAATCTCAAGATTGCTGGTGCATTTAAAACTAGCTTTCTTGCAGAGAAGGGACAAAGTTTGACCTCATTTTATGGTTTTCCGGGGTGAGTATAGTTCAATGAAAACATGGAGATGCTTCTTTAAAATGGTTTTTCAATTTTGCTTTTTCCTCCTTGATCTATGATGTTTTGTTATCTCAGATCCGTTTAATTATCTGGAATATTTTCTGGAGTGATTTTTAAAATGCTGAGACCAAGTTCCTTCTTCCATAACGTAGCTGTTGCCTCTGAAATGTCACAGATGTTTGATTTTTTAAATCTCATTCATGGAGGTTATATTTTCCTCATGTTATAGTAATTTGGCATGCAAATATGCCAAATTTGGCATATGACAAAAGTCATTTGGCATATGACAAAAGTAATTTGGCATATGACATGCAAATACGTCTTCCATACCAAATTATAAACTCTTTGAGGCCAGGATCCATATCATTTTCTTCTTTACCCAGGGTATTTGATTGGGTTGGTGGAATGTTTGTGGACTCAGTGAATGAAGATATGACATACTCTGAGAGTGGGCAGACGTGGGCTGGTTGTCACTGGATAATGTGTTCTGAATGTCCTGTGGATTGTGTTGGTTCTTTGACCAAAAATAAAGTGAAAACATGGATCTATGGTCCCCCCTTTTTCCAAGTGCAATTCAAAATGTAATATGATGCGATTGATTACATTGAAAATAATTGGAAAATGAGATGACACTTAAATTAGTTGAAGAGCATTGTTGATTTTCCCCTTGGTTCTTTGGGCAAGTAAACTTTTAGTGTTTCCTTAGATATTTAACAATTTCCAGGGGCTGAGTATTCTTGATTATAGTACATACAAATCCTGAGGATTTTGTTCTTATCATTTGTCCTTTAACCTCTTATTAATCCTTTCTAAGAGAAAGAATAAGAAATATGAATATGTTTTTGCTGTTAATTAAATCTTCCTATGAAGCTGTTTGGACTCTCTTTGGACTATTGAGAAAAACTCTTTGGTCACTTTTTCTGGGCTTTTGAGAGTGGTTAGCAGAGTTATTTATTATAATTATTCACATTTAATAATAATAATACTACCAATTTTGTTTCACTTTTATGTAGCATTAATTTCACCAAACCTAACAACACATCATCCTCTCATCCTGGTCAGTAAAGATGCTGTTGTTGTCAGTTGTGCTGCAGAACGTTTCTGAGCTGATAGTACAGCTGGTCCCGCCTCCCTTTTTGGCTCTGTAGACTAGAGTCCAGCAGGACCAAGAGAGGGTCCCATGGAAATAGGGATAAAAGAGAACTCTTCCTTTGGCTTTTAAAAATCCCTCAACTCCATTTAAACCCCTGGAAGTTTTCCCCCTTGTGAAGAATGGGGTGGTTCCTTAACATCCTTAACATCAACAGACTTTTGGTCAAATTCAGCCTTTAATCCCTTTGAAGATGAGAAAACAAAGACATCTGTAATGACTTCCCAAAGGCCTGTAGTTTTTGGGAGAGCTGGGAAGACTAGGATTAGAACTTGGGTCTCTGTTATTATAATATAAATATACTACTTACTGTGAACTTACTTGGAGGAAACTTGCATTGTCTTAGAGGTAGCAAAGAGGCCAATAAAAGAGACAGGGGCAAAAGAGATGGTCATCACAAAGAAAAGATAAATGTTTGAGGTGATGAATAGCCCAATTACTCTGATTTTATCATTACACATTGTATGTAGATATCAAAATATCACATGTACCCCCAAAATATGTACAACTGTTATATATCAATAAAAAAAGTTAAAAAAAAAAAAAGTACAGCCAAGGCAGTAGCAAAAATACATTCCTCATGTAATTTTCATTGTATTTGAGCATCTATGGATTTTGGCAAGGCATAAAGCTTGTGTCTACCACAGGGTGCATGGAGGGCCTGGTGATGTGCTAGACTGTGGAATATCGGTTTATTCATTTACTCCGTGAACACATGTTAAGTGTTTACTTAATGCAGAGCACTATCTTCAACATTTAAAAAATTCTAAGTTCCATTTTTGACCTGCCTTCTATGTTGGGCAATTTGTTGTTATGATTTCTGCTTTTACTTCCTTATTTATAAGTAGGAGATAGGAATAGTAACAGCCTGCTAACCTCATGGGAAACTGCAGGTTGACTCGTAGGTGAGCAAATAAACCCATATAAAGACATTAAAAACAACATTTACATATTATAGTCAAATCAGTGGTCCATCTTATTTTCTGCAGGTGAGGATGGATATAATCATGCATATGGCTGGCCAATTATCTCTACCTAGCTTAATTTGACCGGGTCAATGAACCTTGTATTTATATCATAATTTTATATTGTGGGAGATGTAGAAAGCATAATAGTGCCCCTAATTTACATTTGGTAAAATTGAGGTTAAGTGATTTTCCCAAATTTATTTTGATATAAAGTAAATTACAGATACAGGTTTTCAGTCCCTAACCTTGTGTTCTATTAATATTTAATTGTTCTGCAAAGAAATGCTCCATATTAAAATTATCTTTTTTAAAGGCTCACTCAGTCCTCCTGTCCCTCCCTCCCCCAAGTAAAATAAATAAACCTCATTCTTCATTTTTTTTGTGAATTCTATTTGTCCAAAATAGGCTGGGGATACCTCCGTTAAATAATTATATATGATGATTAACATGAGGTTAGAATTTATATCAAATTGGAGCAAAAACACTTTTCAAATAATTAGAAAATAGTAAAACACACTTAATATGAACATTATCATATGAACATTGATCACAACTTTAGAAGCTTTTTGAACTGAGGACTGGGTTGAATTTCCACTGATTGTATCCTAATAAATCTTGGAATCAGCTTGTTTATGTTTTATTTGTTTCTTTCTCATAAAGGTTGACTTCAAAAATTATGATATGTGAACTTCTGATTGTTTAGATTCCAGTTAAACAGGATTTTACTTTAGTTTCTTTTGTAATGATTTGAGAGGATAATGGTTTCCTACTTTTCAGCTCTATTTATGAGCAACTTGTTTCTCTCAGCATCACCAGAAGCCTCCTTACTGGCCACCCCATAGGATCTTGGCTCTCGACCTCTGGTTTCTGAATTTGGGACACTTTATAAAATCTCCTAAGATTTTTCCAGGTGATCTATAAAAATGAGCTCTAGGGAGATTTTAACAATCAAATTAATGGTTTCTGAGTTAAAATCTTTTCAAACATGTTTTTATGATCCAGTGTGTGGGGGTGGGGGTGTGTGGGAGGAGAACAAACAATAACCAAAAACCTAAGTGGGACTTAATGTTTTCTACTAACTTGTTTGCGAATAATTATTCAGGCAGCTTTATGTAGGCTCTTTGGAAATTCTAGAAGTGTTTCCATTTCAGGCTTAATACATTTGAATCATAAATAAATATCAGATACCTTTCAGAGGCATTAGAAACTAAACATTATGCAAAGGCTACCCTCTGTTGCGTCAGGAGCTTGAATTGTTTTTATTAAAATATCTGCTATGAAAGTACTGAGATTAGATGGGCTGTCAGCTCCCCTTTTTTCCTCGAATGTCAGAGATTTATATTGTTGGTAGGAACTGAGATTTCATTTCCCTTGGCCACATTCTGATTCTGTCTCTCCTGAAGCAACTCTCCTGTTCCAGATTTTTATGCTCAAGGTAAGTCAGAAAAGGAATTTCAGGGGCAAAGCCTGAGTTTGTTGATGTAGTGTGGGGGAAACCAAATGGGCATCTTTAGAATGAGAGTGTATGTCTTTGTCTGCCTGAATGTGTGAGAAATAGAAAAACCCTTAACACAATCTAAACCTCCTACTGGTGTGATTCTCAAGTAGTGTTTATGGTCAAAATATGACTGAAGGTTTTTCTGTAGCAAAATGCTTTATGTTATGTGTGGGGCAGGCATCTGTGTGCCTGCCTTAAATTTACGAACTAGTAACATTCTATTCTAAGAAATACTGTCAGGTCTTACAACACCACAGTTTTGTTCTGAGTTATTCTGGTAAATGTTTGACTTTGCTTTTAAATAATCATTCTTGGAATTTCTAAGTATAAAGGAAAAGTCACATATAATTTAATTTATGGGTAGCATGCGTTTTTCATCAACACAAACTTTTAGAATTGACTAATGCATTTTCTCTTAAAAAAATAGCATTCATTATTTTCTACTCTTTGGAGCAACTGTAAATGTCAACAAAATAGATTCAAGCAAGTTTTATGAGTGAGATTACAAGCAAGTGATAAGCAAAATCATGAGGAAACCCAGAGAAAATAATTGAGCTAGAAATACTATAAATAAAGTAAATAAAAAAAAATATATATCCTCAAAGAACTGTGGATAGTAAAATAGATATCCTCTGAGGTTTACCCTCTTAGGGTAGTAACAGTAATTCTGCTGAAATCAGTTAGACACTGTTGAGAGCAACTTCTCCATGCCGATAAAGGGACACAGGCCTGTAGCTTGGTGACCTTGTCGGGTCCTCAGTATGTACTCAGTTTGCCCCTGCTAATGTGCACTGGTCTTAAATAAAACAGAGTGGCAAATATTTAGAGTGAGTTTTATGTGTCTTTGGGATTTTTCCTTCCCCACCATTGGTAAATAGCATATTTCCTCCGCCAATCTGTGACCTTTGAGATAACTTCCCTTCTTAAACACATGCTCATTTGTGTGGGTGTTTGTTTTCTTTCTTTTTTTCTTTTCCCTCCGTTTCAAAAGCTGCTCCTTTTCCCCCCACCTCATCGTCAATTGCTTTCAGCACAGAGTAAGGTTTTCTGACGAACCTCCTGTCCTCAGTTTTGTAGTGGGTGAATCGGAAGCAAAGGAATTAGCAATCACAAAGATAAGCCTGCAAATGCAAACTAAATAGAAAAATGCTTTCATCATTGCAACTTCTGCTGAAATATTTTGGGTTGTAACCCCTATGCTGACATATCTCCAAATAAAATACGGATTGGTCGAGATGCTATTCTAAAGCATGTGATATGGTTTTGTTGATTGATATGATATGTGTAGATTTTCAGAGGCCCCATATGGACCTTTTGGCATGAAAACGTTATATCAGAAATGGATGAGAACATGGCACTTGCCCTGCTCTGCACAAACTGGAATTCTTGGGAATCAGTATGCATTAGAGAGCTGGAGCCCACCGAATGGTGTCCAATGCTCCTGTGCTAAGTTATACAAGGGCCATCACCACGTTGGCTCACGGATCTGGGGCAGTGTTTTCCCACTTGTTTCAATCTGTGTCACTCATGGAGAGCTTGCCGAGGCCCCCAGGGAAGTGCAGCTGCAGCCTGCACCTTTTTCTGTCCCTTCATAGTTTCCATGTCTAACTGCATACAATTTTCCTGTGTTCTTTCCTCTGATTTCTGGGTAGAAGCTTGGCAGCGGGGCAAGAATAGGTTGAAGATTTTACATTGATGGGTTAAATAAAATATATTATTAAAATAAAAAAAAAAAAGATTAGGTTGAAGAGATCAGTATGAGGGGACAACCAAGCTCCATCGTGCTGCACCAGAGGTATTACAGCAGAAATTTGGCTCTCCATCTGAACTGTTATCAACACGTCACTGTGAGCCAGCTTGCTGCTTGCTCAGTGTTGTGTATTTTTTCCATTGCTGTTTCTACTATTACTGTTAATGATATTAGTTATCATTTGTTGTACCATTGCAACTGAATTGTACTTCAAATTAATATCTCAGCCAATCTTTATTCTCTTTTTTAGGTATAGTAGCATGGGATGGTAATGGGGTTGTGCCAGGCTTGTATATGATAATATGATTTTATAGCCTATCTTTCCCCATTTAACAAGCTAGTGTGAGCATCTATTTATACCTTTAAATACTTTTCCACAAGATGATTTTTAATAGTTAGCTTTTTAAATGGTTAAATAACATTTACTTATTCAAATTTAAAATGTTTGCTACTGTAAAAATTATTGTGTATCTCCTGGTAGTTAAATCAGAGTTATTTCCTTAAGATACACTTCTAGAAGCAGAGCTTGTACATTAAAGAGTATACTTATTTATAAAGGTTTGATTTTTTTTTTTTTTTTTTTTTTTGCCAAATTGCTCTTCAGAAAGTTTTTTTCTCCCTTTAATTTGTTCTCCTACCAGTGGTGCATGAGAGGGCATATTTTCCCATATCTTAAGTAGTATCGTTTTTTTAAAAAATGTTGCCAATCTGATATGGGAGAAATGGCATCTCCCTGTGGCTTTATTTGCATTTCTTAAATTACTGGTGAGATTGGACATTTTTTTCCTTTGCAAATTGCTACTAATGTTCACTGTTTATTTTTCTTTTGGAATGCTTATTTTCCAATTAATTTTATTACATTTTTAACAGTACAGATAGTAATCCATTTGCCTATGAGTTATCTATAATGTAAATATTTTTCCCAGTTTCTTAGTCACCTTTGACTTTTCCCTTCAGTGTATTTTTACACGAGAAGTTTTTGTATGTGGTTGAGTCTTTATTGTTAATTGTAGTAAGAACATTTAATATGAAATTTTTCCTTTTAACAAATTTTTGTCTACAATACAACACAGTATTGTTAACTGTGGGCACAATGTGGCACGCAGATCTCTAGGACTTAAATCATTTTTCGTAACTAGAACTTTATACCTCTTGGATAGCAACTCCCCATTTTCCTCTTCCCCTGTGCCTTGGCAGTGGTTGAGTCTCCCATGTTTTCCTTTTAAAATATCTGCCTTTGGAGTTAGTTTAGAAAGGACTTCACTATCCCAAGATTACACACACTTTTCCTATGCTTTCTTCCAGTGCTTTTTTTTTGTTTCTTTATTTTACATGTAAATCTTAGTCCATCTGGAATTTATTTTGGTGTATAGAAGAGCAAGAATTTAACTTTATATTTTTCCCAGATAGTTTTCCACTTGTCCTGACAATGATTTGTTGAATAATCTATCCTTTGCTTTTTAAGTTTTACCTTGAAAAAAACATAATACAAAATTCTGGATCTAGACTTCCTATCTTTTTCATTGATTTCTCTATCTTTTTTTTTGTCAGTATCATTGTTTTAATTATTGTAATGCATTTAAATACCTGATAGCTTGAATCATTCTTATCTTTTTCAAGAGTTTCTTGGCAGCTTCTTTCATCATCTCCTGACCAGATGGCTGTCATGGTGTCTTAATTGCTCATTCTACCATTGGTCTCACTTGCTTCTAATCCATTCACAACAGAGTTGGCT
>RJWJ010031370.1:0-19291 GCA_004363605.1 Indri indri
TTTTTTTTTTTTTTGAGACAGAGTCTCACTCTCTTGCCTGGGGCAAGTGCCATGGTGTCAGCCTAGCTCACAGCAACCTCAAACTCCTGGGCTCAAGCAATACTACCGTCTCAGCCTCCCAAGTAGCTGGGACTACAGGTATGCGCCACCATGCCCGGCTAATTTTTTCTCTATATATTTTTAGCTGTCCAATTAATTTCTTTCCATTTTTGGTAGAGATGGGGTCCCGCTATTGCTCAGGCTGGTTTCGAACTCCTGAGCTCAAACAATCTGCCCGCCTTGGCCTCCCAGAGTGCTAGGATTACAGGCATGAGCCACCGCGCGGGCCAGGAGGAATAATTGTATCCTCCCCTCTTACAGGTGAGGAAGCTGAGGTTTGTCCAAGGTCACTCAGGTTATAAGTTGTAGAGTCCAGATGTGACCCTGGGCTCTTAACATTTAATGTTGCCTCTCTTTAACATTATTTTGTTATTATTATTTTATTTTATTTTATTTTTTATTTTTTTTTATTCCAGGGTATTGTGAGGGTACAAACACTACAGTTACACTTTATGCCTTTGCCTCACCCACGTGCGGGTTTAAGGCATGCCCTTCCCACCACCCCCGTTAGTGCTCCCCGTGTCCTTTAGTTGTTGATTTGCCCCCCCATCCCCCTAATCCCTAGAGAGTATTTCTGCCATGTGATCAACCTAGTGTTGATCAATTATGTTATTATTATTTTAGAGACAGGGTCTCTCTCTGTCGCCCAGGTTGGAGTGCAGTGGCATGATCATAACTTACTGTAGGCTTGAACTCCAGGGCTCAAGTGATCCTCCTATCTCAGCCTCCCAAGTAGCTGGGACTATAGGCAGGTGCCACCATGCCCAGCTTTATTTTTTTATTTTTTTGTGGGTGAGGTCTCCCTTGGTTGCCTAGGTTGGTCTCAAACTCCTGGCTTCAAGCAATCCTCCCACCTTGGCTTCGCAAAGTGCTGGAATTACAGGCATGAGTCACCATGCCCTGCATTATTTTAACACAACTAATTAACTGTGGCTATGTTAAGAACAGCTCCATACTATGTTTAGTCATATAGCTAATATACAGAGTAGGAAGTAGTTGTAACCTCCACCAAGTGTAAGTAACAGGTGTCTTCAGATGTGAATCAGATATTGATGTGGAAATGAATCATGGCAGTTGCCTGTCTGCCCAGATTAATGTGGGAGTGAAAGTCATGTGATGCCCCTTCCATCCTGCAGTGGTGGAAAACAGCCTGGAGAATCCACGTGTGCTGAAGAACACAGTGGCCGTTCAGCTCTGCAGTAAATATCCAGCCTGCACCTTGTCGTCCTTCACCCTAAAGCCTCTGCTGAGGTCTCCAGCAGCCAAGATAAGCAGGAAGCTTAATCTTTTCCTTCTCTCAGTGTGGACCTAAATACATTCTCTTGGCTTTTCCATCTGGAATGCTTTCATTTTTTAATCTTCCCATAATCTTTTCATAATGTAGTATAGATCATAAATACCAAACTCTAGTAAACAAGTATAGATCATAAATACCAAACTCTAGTAAACAAGTCTTGGAAACCATGTTATTTCTTCTAATTTCCCCATACAACACTGTTCCAATATTCTCTGTAAGTTCTCTGGAGTTAAACAAGGTTGTTTTTCGTTATCAAAATTTTTCACTGTCTCTGATGGGAAGTTTATACATTTCTCTTATTTTTTTTGAGACAGAGTCTCTCTCCGTTGCCTGGGCTACAGTGCCGTGGCATCAGCCTAGCTCACAGCAATCTCAAACTCCTGGGCTCAAGCAATCCTTCTCCCTCAGCCTCCCGAGTAGCTGGGACTACAGGCATGCACCATGACGCCTGGCCAATTTTTCTATACATTTTTAGTTGTCCAGCTAATTTCTATCTATTTTTTTTTTAGTAGAGACGGGGTCTCACTCTTGCTCAGGCTGGTCTCGAACTCCTGAGCTCAAACGATTCTCCTGCCTCGGCCTCCCACAGCGCTCATACATTTCTGATATGCATTCAGAGAACTGCATTCTTAAAGTGTTCTTCTGTGGGTTGTAATAGCTGTGTGATATTTATTGCCTTTAAACAGATTTTAAATTAAACTCTTTTAAACCTTGGATGGAAGAAATAAATGCAAGGTGGTTTAAAATGAACTAGAATGCCAATTTATTGATTCTAGATGTAGACTAAAACATCATAAAACTTATTAGAAAGGTTATTTTTCCTTCTCTTCTCTTCGTTAATAAGTTATAGGTTAATTCATGTCCTCCCACTGTTAGAAAGTTGACCTTTGGGTTTGGAAGGACTGAGCACTTGGGTTATCTTTTTGTGAGGTCTTAGTCTGCTTTTGGGGGTATATTGTGCTCCTGCTTCATAGGTTTGTTCTTTCTAAGAACTATGTAACTTTGGATGGGCCACCTGACCCTCAGGGTTTTGATTTTCACATTAGTAAAATGAGGAAGGTAGAGTGACTGCTCTTTAAGTTCTTGCTCTGATACTCTGTGATTTGGGACAAACACAGAGGTTTATATGAAGTTCATTTTGTGAATAGGACACTATATCCAGTGGCATGCTAGTAATTCGGTCTTAAAAAATTGCACATATATACATATATTAGTCATAAGTTTTATTGATATAAAAGATGGGTGGCACATAACTTACAAATAATAAAATATGCAATGTTCTTTATTGTTAATTCTGTATAGTCAATTGATTCTCATGGAATGCTTTTGTTGATTTTTGTGGAACTCTTGTATCTGTAGTTAACCTATAAGTGAAACTCAACTATGTTTTGACAAACTTATACTTCAAATAAATGCTTGATGACTATCCAGTTCAGCAAAACAATCGCTTACATCACTGATAAACAAACGTAGTTTCAATGTGAATGTTTGTTGATATTTAAAAATAGTAAGATGAAAGTGAAACAACAATGACATACATTGGAACTTCATTCATTCATCAGTGAGGTGAATGACTTCTTTGCTGTACTGAATAAGATTTTTGAATACTGGAAGAATATTTCCTCAATTTTATGTGGCATATATAATATAATGGCTACAAACACAATACACTTTAAGTTTAATCTGCATTATTATTTTCTCCCTCATTTTCTTAATTGTAGGCAATCTAATTATAGAGCAACATTCTCTGAGTTTTAAAAAGTAGTAATTTCATTATCATTAAGCCTAAAATATTTTCTAATTTTCGCTGAGATTTCTTATTTGACCTATGGGTTATTATTTAAAGTATGTTGCTTAATTTCTTTGAATTGGGAGTTTTCTAGTTTTCTTTCTGTTATTGATTTTTTGCTAAATCTCATTCTTGTAGAGTGCAATCCTTTGAAATGTGTTAATTTTTTTATTTTAATGGATTTAGGGGGTAGAGTTTGTTTTGTTTTTTTTTTTAATGACCATACAAATGATCATATGAAAAGAAGGTGTGCTCTGCATTTGTATGTAGTATTTTATATTATTTTAGTTAGGTCAGGTTGGTTTTCTCTATTCCTACTAAGTTTTTGTCTCTTTCTCAGTTATTGAGAGAGAAAGATGTTAAAATCTCCCACTTTGCGAAGTTTTCTATTTTTCTGTCAATTTTTGCTACTTATTAGGTGCACTTTGGAGCTTACTGTTAGATGCAAACAAATTCAGAATTTTTATGTCTTCTTGCTGGATAGACCACTTTACTCTTATGAAATGTTCACCTTTCACCTGAAGTAATGCTTCTTATATAAGTTATCTGATAATAGTACAGTAAGTCCTCACTTAAGATCACTGATAACTTCCTGGAAACTGTGACTTTAAGCAAAACAATGTATAACAAAACCAATTTTACCATAGGTAAGGATTCCTACAGCATACTTCTGGCCACAAAAATATCAGCAAAGTTCTAAATAAAGACCCCAAACATGTCCAATATTAAACATTGACATAAATGTGAGCTATACATACATTTAAGAAAGATTACTAAAACAAGTAAGATCAATGTTTACCAAATTTTTGGTGAATCAGTGAGTGAGCAAAAATTGGTAGGAACACCCCTTACCACCATGCAGTTCAGAAACAATCACAAATCTGATGGGCTTGCTGAGCGCTTTCATATCACATTTATTGTTGTGTATTTGTATGATTGTCGTAGACTTTAAAATTTTTGATAATAATTTATATTCATTCATTCATTTTCTAACCCACTTATTTCAGTTCAGGGTTGTAGCTATCCTGGAAGTTCAGGGCCCAAGGTGGGGAACTCAACCTGGGCAGGACACCACCATCCCATTGTAGGTGCACTCACACACACCCACACTCACTCAGATTGGGACGATTTAGATATGTCAGTTCACTTAATGTGGACATCTTTGGGATGTGGGAACAAACTGTAGCACCCAGAGAAAACCCACTCAGACACAGGGAGAATGTACCAATATCATACAGACAGTGGCCTCTAGGGGAATTGATTTTTTTTTTTCATCAATGTTATAACGAAATGATGTTGAACAAAACGTTATTAGAGAAACTGCTGTGTACAGCTATGTTAGCTTTCTTTTGGCTGTTTGTACAGCTTATTCGTTCATCTATTTACTTTAAATCTTTCAGTATCTTTATATTTAAGGTGTGTATTCTATAAGCAGCAAATAGTGTTTTTCAATCCAGTTTGACAATATTTGTCTTTTAGTTGGAATATTTAGTGTATTAATACCTAACGTGATTACTAATGTATCTAAGTTTAGACACACAATTGTATTTTTTCTATGTTTCCTACATTTTTATTGTTTTGTCTCTTGTCTTAATTTGGATTAATCAGAATTTTATTTTATTCCTCTTTTCCTCTCTATTTGCTTGTTAGTTATACCTTTTTATTTGTCGCTTAGACTTTTGGAATTAAAAAAAATTCTAATCAATATGAATACTTCTACCACTTACTGTTTCCATCTTCATCTATGATGCAAGAATAAGTTCCATATTAAGATAGGTTTAATACACAATAATTCGATGTTTTGTGCTAGATAAGGCACATCTCCTCCCCTCTCCTACAGTTTTAACTTTTTGCCCCTTTTGATATGTATTTACTAAAAATGACGTTCTCTCCTGCAGAGGATCCCACACTCCTCCTCTCCCCCATTCCTTCTTATTTCTTCAGACTCCTTCCTTGTTGCCCTCTTGCCTCTTCCCCTTGGCCTCTGTTTACCCTACATCAGAGAACCTCCCTGTAGTGACCAGTGCCTGCCAGCCCCAAACCTTGGCTGTTGCAGAAGCCAAGAGCCCTTCCCATGGAGAATGAGGAATAGGGATAACCTTTTTCTCAGAATAAATGATCTTTCTTGTTAGGCCCCTTCTCCTCTAGAACGTCCTGTCTTTCTGCTCTCAACACTGCTCCTCTATCCCAGAACACACAAGGTTTATGAGGTCTAGCATTTGAAATTTGTTCCCTTTCACAAAATAAAAAATGCCAACCATGTTAAGCATCAAATAAAGGGGCACAGTTGCTATGGTCTCAGCCCTAGGCAAATGTGTTTTGGAGAGATGAATCCCAACTTGAAAATAAGACAACAGGGAAATTCTGACCCTATTGCCACAGAGAATGTACAGAGATTCCCTAATGCTGTTTTGGACACTTGCTGGAGCTCCCTTCTTTCTCCTTCCAGAGAGTTTACACTATTCTTTAGCACATAGCATGCCATTCTTCCATTATTTAAACATGATTGATTCATTTACCAAAGCCCTAGTGCAAATGCTATTTGTCCCCTCCTTAGGCAAACAAATAAAATGGAATAACATGTTAACTGCAAATATGGGCAAGAGGTGTGGTATCCATGGTATCGCAACGCTGCTGTTTGAGAAACTGCACCCAACAGGACAGCCATATGCTACCAGTCAGTGCATCTATTTCTAGATCAAAATGGAGTCCTGAGAGCTCTCTTGTCCAATCTGTTCACTTATTGTGGCAGCTGATTCATATGCCTACAGAGATGAAGGCGCCATATTGAGTATGCTATTTCCACACCCCACCATGGCCCCACCTGACAGACACAGTTATTCCACACTAGGTGCCATGCAGATGTCACCTAAGGTCTCAGAGTCTGCATGTCAGGGTTATAGTTCTATCTCAATTATCTGCAGTGGCCTATAATGAAATATATCTCCTGGAGGCCTTGACTTGAGTAATTTCTAGATAGAAGAAATTAGTAAATTCATTTTCTGGCCTTGGGTCTTTTTCTTGTTCACCTCTTTATAAAAAAATGTGGAATATAAATAATTCTAAAAAATGGCAGATTTCTCAGGATCACATACAAACTCAAAACATTTCTATTACGGCTAAATCTCAAGCTAGGTCTATGTGGCCCTAGGAAACTCTATTTATAAATTTGATTGCTCTCATTAAATGTGATCATTTGAATTCTGATCAGATGACTACATTTCCATCAACATTTTCATTTTATATATATTGCATGTCACAATAGCAATATAGGCTCAGGTAAAACTTTAAAGTAGAGACATCTGCATTCAAGGAAATCCTTAATTAAGGTAATAAAATGAATTGTTTTTCAAAATACAAATGCTAATTTGCTATTTTAATAGCTATTCTTTCCTTGAAACATTATAGATATTATTTTTAGTTATAGATATTTCATAATTCCTCTTTCATATGAAATTATACATATGTCATAGACAAATCAGAGTATCTCTATGTATATAGCATTAAATTAGATCGGTGATGAGAAAATGTAGGCTATACTCTATATGTGTAACCCTATACGTATGTTTTAGAAAGACCATAGTCTCATCAATACTCTCAGTTACATCAAAGGGGACAGTTCGTATAGTGTTAAAAAATGAGAGCTTTGAATTCAGATATTATTTTATTACTTACTAGCTGTGTGACTTTGCCTATTATCTTTGTTTTCTTTAGAATATCTCCACTGAGATATTCTTAGTGAGGTAACAAAAGGTCAAGTAATATGTCAAATTAGATGTGAATCATAACCTACAGAGGTGGAAGTCGTCATTTGGTCTATTCTTACACAGGCAGAAAAACACAGAGCTAATTGTTACTTTCTCCAGCCTTCCTCTCCCCACTGAAAACGTCCAATAAAACTTTTGATTATTTCCTGACCTTGTTATTTTCTTTCCATATCTGTGACCTTGGAGTCATCTTTGAATCCTTTTTCCTTTGCCTTCCACATCTTATTGCTGAAACTTTTCGGTTGACCACATTTTTTGTCTCATTAAAAACAAAGAGGTTCATCTATTTTATACAGCTTGACTCTGGCTACATCAAACACCAGCTTGACTCTGGGAACATCTCAAAAGCTGGTACTTTATCCTTTTAAATGATTTCAAATCCTCCACAGATCTTAATATAGTTTATTCAGCAGAGTGGATGATCCGTAGTGCACAATTGATAGTTACAAGAGATGGTCATTTATAATTGTAGATTGGTGTATGCTTAATGTGCATTGCAAGAGTCATTCATTTGGAAACTTAGAAAAGATCAAATATTTAATAAAACACATAAATCCTATTCATTTTCTTCGCCATTTCGCCACTGTTTGAGTTAAAGTTCTGTGAACATTTGGGGGTTGGAAAATAGCTCTAAAAACCACAAAGAGGTCACTAATGTTGACAACTCTGAATCCCTCTGAAAAATAAGCACCTGCTCTTCTTATTTACTGTAATAACAAATGCTTGGTCTTTGTACAGGTCAAACAGGTTTTTTAGATTTTGCAAAAGGCAATTATCTGACATGAAGACCATAGCTGTCTTTGGACCTTGGTAATAAGATCTTAATCAAATATTGGGGGCTTCACGTCTAATATTATGAAAATATCTTGGCTAAATATTAATGAAGAAAGTTTAGGCAGTGTAAAAGCCTTAACCGTAGTACATGTCTACATATTATAGCCATGTTTTCACTTGCGATGAGCATGAGGAACAAGTCTAAGATGACATCTGGATCGCTTCTATTTTATATGCTTAATTACGGCTTGCTTTACAACTATGTCTTGGTTATCTACTGGGGTGAAAAGCTGGTTATGACTATTAAAAATTTAATAAAATAGAGAGCAAAAGATATACCATAGCTGTTTACTTGTTTTTGCCACCCATATTAGATTACGAACAGTAATTTTATTAGTAGGAATTATTTTTTTCATATGGAATTCTTAGTGCCTACTCCAGTATTTGGCTCATAATAGGTACTAAATAATGAATGAATAAATGACTGCCAAATTTATATCACCCTAAACACACATATGCTTCGAGGGCCTATAAGGGAAATATATTATTATCTACTGTGCAAATAAAGTATAATTCAGGTAAAAATCCTAGAGTTGCATTGCCTGATACGGTAGCTACTAGACACATGTGTCTATCTACATTAAAATTAAAATTAATAGAAATGAAATACAATAAAAATTTATTTTCTCAGTTGTATAGACATATTTTAAGTGCCCAAAAGCCAAATGAGGCTAGTGGTTACCATATTGAACAGTGCAGATATTGAACATGTCTTTCATTGCAGAAAGTCCTACCAGATAACACTCTTATAGAGCATGTAAAATTTTCTTCATATTGAAAACAAAACCCCACCATGACAATATATAAATTCTAATATACTCAGATGATTTTACAAATATATATATACCCTTGACCTTAAGGAATTCTAGGAGGACCCTATCCATTATACATTTCTTCATCACAACTGCAGGTTTGTGGTAGTCTTATAATTCTTGATGGCTCTTTAAGAGATTTTTAATAAATTCACAATGCTATGGAGGAAAAACATCTTGAACAAGTGGTTGTCACACCTGTGTATGCTAAATATTCTGGCTCCCAGGTTTTCCTTGCAAGATCCTGATCCAATAGGTTTGAAATGTCTTAATGAAACTACATTCTTAGCAACCTTTTCAGGTGATTTTGATGCAAGTAGTACAAGGGCCACATACTGAAAAAGTTAGCCTAAGGATTATAAGAATTCATTCATGTCATTGCTTGCTTCATTTATTCAACAAAATTTATTGAGTTTCTCTCTGTTATGGGTCCTATTCTGGGCACAGGCCCATAAAGATGAAAAAAGAGAAGACGTCAATGGAAAAGGTATTAGTGGGTGGTGCCTTCTGTGAACTTGGTCCTCCACCAATCATAGGCACCTTAACTACCACTTCCTGTCCAAAGGTTTTCCCCAAGTGGAATCTGGCTTGTCTTTTTCTGTATGCAAAAGAGAGTAGAGGAAAAACTCAATAGTAGTAGTAGAAGAGAAAGAAAAAAGGGAGAACGAGTAGGAGGAGGGGGCATAGAGGGGAAGGGGAGATGGAGAAGGATGAGAAAAGAAATATAGAAGTAAAGAAAGAAAAAAGAAGAAAGAAGGAGAGAAGAGGATGGATCTGAGGAAGGAAGGAGAATGGACAGAACTTGGTGATTGGATGTGGGGCAGGGTAATAAACAAGAGGAAAGAGTCTGGGGTGACATTTAGCTTTCTGTCTTAGGCTGGTAGTTACTAGGGCCATTCACTCAAACACAGAATACGGACAGAATAGCAATCTGGGAGAAAGAAGCTGGCTTAGTTTTGATACATTAGACCTGTCTGCTGCCTCTGGTACTTCCAAATGGAGACATTCAGAGGAGCTGGGTATGCAGTTTTAGAACTTTAAAGATAGAGATTTGGGATGCACCAGTGTTACAAGAAGCCACGGGAATGAATGAAATTATACAGGAAATCATATAGGAGAATGAAATCATACCATAGAGTCAGAAGAGAAGGCTTGGAAGGATGGGTATTTTGTGGACATCAATATTTTAGGCAGTGATTCTTAACCCTTTGTTAATTGATGACCTTCCTGAAAGTCAGACTACTGCTAAAGAATGCCAAATTTCACAGACTTAAACAATTTCATAATTTCCAAGGTGTTGAGACTCCTGCTGAGAACTTCCACAGATTTCAGTTGTTTAAACAGCGAAAGAGGAAGAGGAGACCATGAAGGACAGTGGGAAGGGGAGTCAAATGGGAGTATGACAACCAAATTTCCAACTCATGGAGGGTTATTCATCTGACCTGATGCAACAGTAGATATAAATCCCCTAAGTAAGCAGCCTGCTTCTCCTATATTCCTGTCTGTAAAATCGGGGAAGCGAGAATGCACGTTTAGAAATAATTTATTGAATTCCCTTTTTCATCATAGCCCCTCATAGCCAGCAATTTAATTTTTCCTCTATTTCATTTTGGGTTTTCTTTCTTTGAGTCATAGAAACTATGGCTTAATTAACTTAGGAAAGAGAGCTCATTAGAGTATACAAGTAGTTCCACAGTGATTTTTCTCCTCCACATAGTTATAAGAAAGGGGAAAACCAAGGCCAGCATGCATTTCTGTTTTATTGGGATCCCTTCCTTTCATGTCACACTTACCTATAGAAGTGATTATCACTGTGAAACGAGTTTCATCTCTCCTTCCAGTTATGTTGTTGTAAGCACAGCACACATAGTCAGTTGTCTTCTGGGCTACTTCCTCAGAAGCAACTTCCAAGTGAGGCCCATGCTTAATGACATATGTTAGATTGTCAGCCCTCTGGATCCAGGAGTAGATGTTCGGGGGATAAGAATCAGCAGAACAATCAAATAGGATGGCTTCTCCAAGGTCAACAGTAAACACTTCCCCTACTTTCAATCCTTTATCAGAATTCACTTGAAGTCCGTAAGGTCCATCTGCATCAATACAAAAAAGAAATAGAGGGCAACATAAATAATCGCAATATAGTTTTTGTGTTTGGGAGAGCATAGCAGCATTTTGGTTCCCTTGAAAGTCTTCAAGTTGGCCTTGGGCAAACAGGTCCTCCTTTAGACTCCCAATAAATGACTAGGATCTAAATATTTTATTCCAGTATCTATGAACATGGAAATTATTTGAGATGAGATCGAACTGGTTTGAAATAGTAGAAGCCTGAAACTTAGTATATAATTTTACAAACACTGTGATCGTGATTGTGATGCTAAGTTTTTGAGTCCTGTATTGATAAATCTACAACCTAGTTAGATAAACTTAATCTTTCTTTTTTGTGTGTGACTGGCTTAATTGTATATAATGAAATATAATAATATAACATATATAAAATATATACAAATATTATAATATAACACATAATAATCATACATATTTATGGAATACAGTGTGATATTTCAGTACGTGTATACAATGTGTATTGATCAAATGAGGGTAATTACCACATCCATCACCTCAGACATTTATCATGTCTTTGTGTTGGAAACATTCAAAATCCGCACTTCTAGCTATTTGAAAATATGCAATAATTTGTTGTTAATTATAGTCACCCTATAGTATATAGAACACAAGAACTGGTTCCTCCTATCTAGTTGTATTTTTGTGTCTGTTGATCAACCTTTGGTTTTCCCTCTTCCCCTACTCTTCCCCGCCTTTGCTAACCATCATTCTACTCTCTACTTCTATGAGATCAGCCTTTTTAGCTTTCACATATGCAAACTCAATCTTTCTGAAACAGTCCTTGCACTTGAAAATATTTTTAACAGATTATGGCCACTATTTTCTCTTTGACGATCATACTTTGAGTATTATCTATGTTTCTTCTGAGTGCTAGGATAGGTCATGTAAATATTTATCAAAGACATAGTTTCACATGGAACACAAATTTTTGCAAATAGATATAGGAGTATTCTATAGTTTCATGACATTTTTAGCAGTTAAAAAATTTTTTTAAAATTCTTCCCTCCCCAGGCTTAGGTTAGGATTCCATTTGGAAAAAATGTATCTTCATTATCATTAACAAATATTCATTGATCATCAATAAATGACTTAGTCATGGATATCCCTTGGTGTTTTTTTCTCACACTGCAGTACTCCTGAAGCATTTAAACATTTCTTTGGCATCAGATTGCCAGCAGATGAAGACATATTTCCCACTGGTTTCTTCAGAGAATAAAGAGAGAGACTAAAAAAGTATTGCCCAGCTGGTAGGTTTTCTCATCTGGCCTAAGTCGTGGCTTATATTCTAAAAAACTTCAAGTTTTAGGTATGTGCATGCTCATTTTTCAGCTGATCGTTACCAACATTTATTGAATATTTGCTGTGTGAAGTCACTTTAAATGCTTATGTATATAGCCATATTTAATATTTAAAGCAATCACTATGAGGTAGATGTTATTCTAATTTATAATATGAGGGAAGAGATATTTTAAAAAATTAAAAAATTTATTTGCCCATGATCACATAGCTATTAAACAGCAGAACTCTAAAATATATGCATTTCATCATTCACATTACTTCCCTAAAAAGCAATAAAGTATATGTGGTATAACTTTCTATATCAGAATAGTTTATATTATTAGTTCTACAGTAAATTATTGTCTAATTGTAGATTAATTCTGTAATTGCTTCATTAAGTAATCAAATATTTATTTGAGAGATACAAAGTGTAAGATAATATATTTAGTATATGTGGGAGACAGAAAGAATTATCAGCCATAATTCATATTCTCAAGGAATTTATAAATTTGATAAGGGTATGGATGGTTTGCTTAGTAGTGACCTAATCTCAAAGGTCCTGATTTTTTTTTTAACTTACCAACTACATTCCACTAACATGTGGAATAATATAATGTAGTGACTAGACATTAGGGTACTAATTGTCAATCATTAGTTAAGCATTCTTTAGAAGTCATTTAAATTTTGGGGGTCTCACTTTCCTCATCTTTTAACATAAAAAGATGTATTACGTGACTGATTATCAAGGTTCTTTCTAACACCTTTGAAACACCAAGATTTGTGCCACACTAAAGCTATTTTGGATATTGGCAAGCCAATCTCAAGTTGCACGTTCCGAGAGCAGTTCCCTATTATGTCAACATTTCCTGACCAATATACCATTGGGGAAACAAATTTTCAAAGATAGAACAGAAATTGAAGATGGGAAACAACAGATTATATACACTTACATATGTATTTTCTTTCTAAAGACACGGAGAACTAGGAAGGAATCCTACAGATTAACATTAATATGTCTGCATGAGGTAACCCTGCTTTCCAGAAAGCAAACACAGAAGTTAGTACTTTTCGAATTTAAAGTAATCAAGAATTAAAGGTAGCAGATTAAAATGAGGAGAAATGTGTGTTCCTTTCCTGTGACTGTACTAAAACCCTGTTCTGTCATTTCAGGCTGTGATAGTCTCAGGTGAAACCACCGTGATAAGAGGGTTAGAACAGTGTCCTGTAAAATAGAACCCTCTTATTCTGAATTCCACTAAATAGCAAGTAGTGTAATGAAAACAAAACTTTGTTTTCACTCAGTCAAAATCAATATTGAGATGTTCTTAGAGCATGATACTGTTCTAGGTATTATGAGGGAATCAGAGATGTTGAAGACATCCTGTGGCTATTGTCTCAGGTCCTGTGCGGCAGCAAGGTCCCTTCAAATTGTCATCATTGATAGAATATTAGGGAAGGAAAGACGACCAACTGAGGGCACGGTTATGGTTCACATAGAAGGAAGCCAATAGGCGGAATCGACTGTGGTTTGAAAGAGCAAGAAACCTTAGTCTATGCACAAAAACTAAACTCTGAGAGCACAGCAAGGCCGACTTGATAAAGAAGAGAAGTGTTGTCATAAAAATACAGCCACTCAATTTAGGTCTTCATCTTCCCACTGTTTTTCAGTGTTTACAGAATGTGGCTATACATTTGAATTGTCTAATAATTTAACACACATACAAATGAGTATTACTCTTTTCAAAGCATGCTGATGTTACACAGAACTTTGGGGGGGGGGAACTCCTCATTTGGGATTGCCTTAGGACCTTGCAACATAATGGAGTATTCTCATAAGTGGTAATTTTTCAATTTTAATTTTAGAGGCTGGGTTTAATTTATAGAGGAAGCCCACGGTCATTTAGAGCCATGGCTGGTCAACGACCTTATTTATTTTTACAATTTTTTAATTTTTATGTTTTTTTAGGGACAGGTTCTTGTTCCATTGCCCAGACTAGAGTGCAGTGGCAAAACTATAGCTCACTGCAGCCTCGAACTCCTGGGCTCAAGCAATCTTCCTACCTCAGCCTCCCAAGTAGTTGGAACTACAGGCTCAGGCCACCATGCCCAGCTGATTTTTTTTATTTTTTTGTAGGGATCGGGGGGGTCTGCCTATGTTGCCCAGGCTGGTCTCGAACTCCTGGCCTCAAGCAATCCTCCCACCTCCCAAAGTGCTGGGATTATACGTGTGAGCCACCTCACCTGGCCTATAACCTAATTTAATAAGATCATTCTAGTTTAAAATAAAAAATGCCTTTAAGTATTTTTTAAAGAAGATAATGCTTATCTTCTTTACTCAATCACGTTTATCTTGATTTTGCTACTCCTCATTTATTGAGGTTCATGATTGGCATAATCTTTTCTCTTCTGTCTGTATTAATTTTATGCTGCATTTGGCTCTTCAGAATCAGCCTCAATTCTTTCATACTGTACCCACTCCCACCGCCCCCCAACTTGCTGCAAGCATCTCTTCCAGCTCCTAGAACCTAACACCCTGAAGCACTTAAGTTCCTTGCTTCTGGTATTTCTTAAAAGGTAACAGATTTTATAGGATTATTTAAGAAAACACACGTTCATTGCAGAAAATCCTAAAACTCAGGCACAAAGATGAAAAGTCATTTGCAATTTTACTGCTCAGAGAACCAATATCCACATTTCAGTGTATGATCTTCAAGTCTTTCTTCTATGCTCCCCGCTGTCTCTCCCTCTCTGTCCCACACACGTGCGCACACACACACACACACACACACACACACACACAAATTTAGCTGTATATCTCACACTCTACACACAGCTTACATTCTATTTTCTTCTGACTACACTGTGATGTTACTCCTTTTATCACCAGTGCTTCAGGCTGACCATCTCTCTACTTTGAGCTGCAGCCTAGTACATTATTTAAGGGAACAGGCAATCTAATTGGAGATATTCAGAGTGATTTAACTAGAGTGACCTCTGCTACCAAAGACGAAAGCAGAAGGATAATTCCATTTTGACTTTGGATTATGGTTCACTTTCTTGCCTTTGGCACAGAGCTCCCAATAGAAATGAACCCTTTGCCTCAGGAATGGCTGTTTACTAAATGACTTGTAAAATCACATATCATCTGTTCTCTTTAACAATTTATGGCTGGGCGGAAACAATACCTAAATTTCCATCATGATGCTGTTTGCCATCCTGCTTGGGAGCAGATGGTAAGTATTTACTGTGAATGACCTTTTTTCTTTCTTTAATTTTTATCACTTAGAGCTCTCCCCTGCAGCATTGCCATATGTCGCACACAAAATGCAGTGGTTACTGGGTTATTATTTACAACTGGAGCTAGAAGGCATATACGTTTTGTGAACTGCAACTAGATATTTGTCTGAATTATTAGCCTGACATTGTATTCCACCAAGGCTAATATTAGATTATGACATCATAAGCTCATACGTATATGGTCGATCTTGATAGATTTTGTTATACCTTCTTCTGTCAAAATAAAAAATACTTTCTGCTTTCACGAAGGAAAGCTTCATGGAAACAGTGCCTTTAGAAAACAGAATAGGTGATTCACACTGGAATCCCAAATTATGATGTGGACCCCTGTGGAGGAATATTGAGATATTACATTTACTAGATTATTGAGGAATTTTGCTAAAGGTCAGGAAAAAAAGTGCCAAAGCACTGTAACAAAGAAGCTGTCATCTTACAATGGGATATAGCCTTTGTACAACATCATCAATGACAGACTCTGAAATGGATATGAAGAAAGATAACATGTTCCCTTTTGTCAAGTTCAAGAAACTCCATTGAGTTCTTACTCTGTATCAAGTATTGCCCTATGGATATAAAGACGAGTAGTGCAGAACTACTGTTTGGGGTTGGGGTGCTTGTAATTGGAGGAGAGTCAGGGAAAATACAATGCAGTGAGAGCCAGGGAAGAGCTGTGCATAGAACCCTGCAGGAAACAGTGAACCTCTTAGTGACCTGAGGAGGTGAGACAAGTAGGGACAGGTAAGTCTTCCTGGAGAAGATGATGTCATGAAGGAAGAAGAGGGTAACCAGATCAAGAAAGAGAAATGAGAATAACATCAGCTAAGGTGCATATTCCCCATTTGCATGGAATGATAAAGATTGCAAACATGTTGATGCCACATCAACAGGATAAATGACAAATCTTCAGGATACAATATACATTTTATTTAATTTTTGTTACCTGAAACCAAGAAAACAAAACAAAAACAATTATTGAAACAGGGCTATAACAGTGATAGCTACCAAGAAGAAATATTAAATTAATGATTCTGGGTTGTTTCTATATGTTATGTGATAGGTAATAATTGCTCAGCACAAATAAGACCCTTATGTTTTATTTTTTAATCAAATCAACTTATGAATGAGTGAATAAATGGATGAATAAGTGAATGAATGAATATCAATAAGATGAAATGTTGACCCAGTGAAGATTTCCACATCCTAACATAAAAATAAGACAAAAAATTAATACTACTACATTCATAATTACCAATTAATGAGTCATAATCTTTCTTAAGTCATATAGTGAATTCATCTTTACTATGTGTAAGTAGAACCCACATTTGTAAATTTTCTAAGTGTTCTTTCTACTATCTGTCATTAGTCTTTATTTATGATAGACATTTCTCTGTGAGATTTTTATAGGCTATGTCTAAAGTAATATAAAGAAGAAAGTTTAATTGGTAAGTAGAAGATACCTTCTGTGAAATATGAATTTATTCAAATTGGGGTATTTTAATTCTTTCAAATAACACAGGAAAGGAAACAAGGTTTAGGAGTCTAAAGCGTAATATTTAACATTTGCAGGTGTGATTATGTTTCTTTCTCCCATTTTATATTTTCCATACTTTGTATCACAGCATATTCTATGATTATAGTGAATTTGGTGCTTAGACTTGCACATTTGAAAGAAAGATCTTATTTTCACTTTGACAGATTAAAATGAACTATACAGCAAACAAAAGTATATCTCACAAATGATATTTGCATATGCCTATAATTGTTTATGCAATTTTCCCCAGGAATTTTTAATTTAAATCTATGGCTAGAGTTTGAAGATAGGTAGGTAGATGGAGAGATAAATAGCTACAAGAAAGAATCAGTATAAAGAAAATATTTTACTGTAGAAAAATAAGGTATGTTTAATTAAGGAATGGTAATGTTTGGAGAAGAAAAAACGTTCCTCTCAAGGTATTCTTTTAGTTTTCTCTTCACAGCCTCTACACAGTTCTGGGTTCTTGAAATTGAGATTCCTGCTTTCCATTGGAAATGCGGTCACACAAGGGACTCAAACACAAAATGCAACCTGAATGGTCCCTGGCTAGTATCTCAATTTGATCTTCAAGAAATAGTTCCATTAGATATGTTTCATGACAAGACGGTGCCTAGCAGGTGTGATTAGAACTAGCACTGAACTACAATAATGGTAAAAACCAAATGACATCTGGTGCTTATATGCTCTCTGACTACCCCTATGAGAACTTCTCAGGAAAAAAAAAAAAAAAAAGCATGAGTATTTCTTGAAAAAAAAAAAACTTACAATATATGATGGGCATAATGATGTCACTTTCCATCTCACTGACAGGGTTCTTCACCAGGCAACTGTAATTCCCAATGTCTTCCTTGGTCACTGGAGCAATATGAAGGGTGTTGTTTTGGGGAGAAAAGGAATAGGTGGAGCTGGTGTGGACAGGCCGTCCATTTCTTAGCCACTGGTAAATTAGCCGAGTGCCCCCTTCCACCTGGCATGTCAGGGTCATATTCCCCACGTACTCCACAGCCCCAGAGGAAGGATGAGTCTGTACCACTGGCTTTTTGACAGGATCTACAATATCAAGAGAGATAGGAATGATTATTTCCATTCATGGAGTTGCAATAAAACTCTATAAGGTCTTTCAAATACTAACTCCTAGGGAAACGATTCTAGAGTTTTACTCTATAAATGTAGACAGCTCAGGCGATAATTAAAGCAGAGAATAAAAAGTCGTGGAAAATGCAAAATGATAAAAATATAACCAAATTCTAGAACTTACTCTTCAAGGATTGTTTAATGAAGCTCTTTACATTATAGATAACATAGTTAGTAATTGCAAACACCAGCTTCCTTATTTCCTGTTCATTGTGCTTTCCCCCATACCATAAAGGTATACCCTCATGGGCAAAATGCATATGGTTATTCCCCTCTCTTCACTTGTCCTAATGTCCCAAGAGTAGCTGGTTGGGGTGAAAGGGGTAAACCCAAATTTCTATCTACCATCTGCAAAATCCGTATACTGCTCATATATAGCATACTTTTGGGAAGTTGAGGGAAAATTTTAGAGAATCACATATGTACAACTTTCTTTTATTTCTATGTATGTAATCAAATTAATATGCTTTAATGACTTTGCATTTGTGTTGCAACATTATGTTAGTCACTATAAAAAATCAAAGTCAACATTTTGATACTGACTCAATCTCAAAATAGGATAAAATATATTCTTGGGATTATATCAAATTAGAGGGGAAAAAAAGACAAGTCCAGTAGAAATTCTTGTTGGAAAGTCAAGTAACAGGGAAATAGTCTTATTTCATGGTCTGGCATACAATAGGCACTTAATAATGTTTGTCAAATTAATACATTTCCAAGAATGAGTAAACGTTTTCTCTCTGAATTTTAACTGCAAATTTGATAGACATGGATGGGGATTAAATAAGCATCTACAACCATTTTCAGCAATTTTCATTAATCTTTGAGGTTCTTGATTCTGTTTGATAAAAACAATGACTTGCCTAGGCCAATGTCTAGAAGAGTGTTTCCAACTTCTTCCTCTAGAATTCTAATAGTTTCATTTCTTAGGTTTAAATCTGTTACCCAGCGTGAGTTGATTTTTGTGAGAGGTGAAAGGTGTGGATCCTGGTTCAGTCTTCTACATGTGGCTATCCAATTTTCCCAGCACCATTTATTGAATAAGGATTCTTTTCCCCAGTGTATGTTACAGCCCAAGTGTCCATCAATACATGAGTGGATTAGTAAAATGTGGTGTATGTATACCGTGGAGTACTATTCAGCTTTAAGAAACAATGGTGATATAGCACCTCTTGTATACTCCTGGATAGGGTTGGAACGCATTCTACTAAGCGAAGTATCCCAAGAATGGAAAAACAAGCACCACATGTACTCACCATCAAATTGGTAGTAACTGAACAACACATAAATGTACATATAAGAATAACATCTATTGGATGTCGGGTA
>RJWJ010031371.1:0-19213 GCA_004363605.1 Indri indri
GCTACACAGCCATGGGGGCTCAGCCTCTTCTCCCAGATGGCCTGGTGGATGTGGTGCAATTCGTCTGGAAGCCGCCCACATCCAACTCACCTTTCTTTCCTTTCTCAGAACCCTCTGCCCCCTCCCAATCCCCAGGTTTCCCAGGAGCTCTTAAATCCTGCCTTCCTTAGACAAAAGCATCATTCATTCTCCTGAGATCCAAGGGGATGTGCACTTTGTGAGGAAGCCTGGTGAAGAAGGCAGCATTTAACCTAAAGCCGCACCTTGCTGATGGTGGGAACTCAGGCGTCACTGGGGGCATGAAGCAGAGGGAGAGGAGAGTGCCCCTAGCCCACAACCTCAGCACCCGAGTGGCTGCCCACTTTGCTTGGGTGCTCCCTTCCTCCCCAGTGCTTGGCATCTCTGAGCGGAGGACCCACAGCCCCGACCGTTGCGCCAGTGAGGACGCACTAACAGCAGGATGCAAGTCCGTGATCCTGCCGCAATAATCGAATATTTGGCACCCACAGATCCCCAGCTTTGCTGCTGGGGGCTCTATGAAGGGCAGCAGCAGGGATCTGGGGCATCTGCAAGGCCCCCATCACTCTCTGAAGGGCTTTTTTCTGGTTGGGCAGAAGAATAAGTCTTGTCCAAAATGGTCTTGCAACGGCTTGTCTTCCCCAAAAGGGACACCAGGGCTGTTTCAGCAGAAACACTGCTCTGGGGAAAGAGAGAGGTCAATAAGCAGAAATTGGCTTATTTCTGGACATTCGGTGAGAGGAGAGTCTGGCTGGTTTTGTATCTTAAATTATTTCTCTTTTTCCTCCAACTCTCTGCTTCTGATGCTGAGACCCAGCGAGCAAAAGTGGGGTTTACAGGACCAGGCATCTGGGCCCAGGGCCCAGCAGTCAGCAGAGAGACCCAGCCAGGCCTGGGGTGTCAAGCCCAGTCTCAGCGAGGACAAGGAGGGACCTGGCCTTCAATGATGGGGCCTTCAGGATGGACACGGGCCCAGGAAGGGAAAGAACAGCCTTTGGTCCAGCCCCCACCTCACTCCCCGCCCCCACTTTATGCCACAGGTGCAATGGCTAGTCCTCACTTCTTTGCACATGCTGTTCCCCTGCCAGGAATGCCCTTCCCCCTTCTGGTAAAGGCCCCTGCGTCCTCCAGCTGAGTGCCTCCTCCCTTCCGACACCGCTGTGCCCCAACCCCTCTCCTCCCCACCCGCCCGCCACAACCATTGTTCTTTTAAGACCTTTCCAGCCCCAGATCTTGTTTTGGAAGCTCCTTCCTCCACCAGATCGAGATCCCACATCAAATCAAAGTACGCATAACTGTGGGAGCCAAGGAGAGCAGAAAGTGACTAGTTGATGATGTTACAATGTGTAGACATTTAATTAAACATGCATCCATTTCAGTGTTGCAGCTTTCTGTTTGTATTTTAATCCCATAACTTTTTTCAGGCCTTGAACATGTTCATAGGCCTCTAAGAGCTCTGAGGCCCTGGCGCTGTGCCCAGAGCGGAGCATCACATGGGGAGAATGTGCACCTCGCACTTCCCTCACGCCACCCCACAGACCCTGCATGGCACCCCATGCCGATGTGGTCGTTATCTGTCTGTCAGCATTCTTCACTGGATCACGTCTTGCCGTTTCTAGATGCCACTTGCTCAGTCCAAGGCCAGACCTAGGGAAGGACCAGGAAAGTTCTTTAGAAAAAAGCAAGCAAGCAAAGACCTTCCAGCAGAGCAGGCCTGCGGGAAACAGGACACGTGAGCAACTGTATACGCGAGTTCAAGAGCACAGGGTTGGACTTCTTAGGTCTCCCTTCTCAACGTACAGCGCACCATGGATCAGAGATTCCTGCACTGGGACCACGCCTTCCTTCCCTACCGAGAGACTGCACAGTGGCGTATTCACTGAGACCCTGCTGTGAAGCAGGCGCCAGCCTCTCACGGCAGAGTCTTCTCTACATATCTCATGTCCAGGCTGGGGGCCTGAAGGCTGGGCCGGCCCTTGGTTTGCTCTCTGACTGGCCCTCCCAGTGGGGACTTCCTTTGTCCTCGTTCCCTGCAGGGAGCAGACGGGATAACTCTAGACAGAGCCTCCCACTTCCTCTGCAGGGGAGCGGCCATTTCAGCAGCAGCTTGGCTGGTTAGATCTGGATTTGGATGTACCAAGGTCACATTATGTCTGACCCAGAGGGATGTCCACAGGTTTTCCAGATGCTTCCTGGCCTGGCCCCGTCCACCTCTCCACTCCCATTTCACACCGCTGCCCCCCTCGTTCACACCTCTCCAGCCACACCAGCCTTCTCGATGCCTCTCAACACACCAAGCACACACCCACCCCAGGGCCTTTGCACTAGCGGTTCCCTTTGCTGGAAGGCTCTTTCCCCAGATACCCATGTGCATCATTTCCTGACTCCATCTATGTCTCTGAACAAATTTCTCCTCCTCAGAAAGGTCTCCCCTGACCACCCCATCTAAAGGAGCCCCCTTCCTTCCCCTGGGAGACCCCCAGAGTGACAGACTAAAGGTTTGGCGGAGGAGCCTCAGCTCAGGGCAAGTTCATGGGAAGGAAAGTGAGGAGGATGTGCTGAAAACCTACTGTGTGCCAGGCTTTGGCTGGTCAGAGCCACATCTGTCACCTTACTGGTCATCACAGCAGGCCTTTGAGAGAGGAAGTTATCATCTTCCCCCTTTTATAGGTGAGGAAACCGAGGCTCAGAGAGGTGAAGCAACCTGCCCAAGGCCGCAGAGTTTGTGAGCAACAGAGCCAGCCCCGTGTCTGCATCTACCACCCTGGAGACGGGGCTTTGGGAACCTTGGCACGGGAGGCAGTGGCCGATGCCACGGGTGTGGGTGACACTGTCCAGAGAGAGCATGACCATTGTAGGGGGCATGTTGATGGCGCATGGGCACAGTGCGAGGGCGGGCTGAGGGACCAGCAAAGTAGGCCGAGAGTGATCCCTCAGAGAGGTTGGCGGAGAACTCCGAAATAGAGGGAGCGACGTGGAGAGAGGGTGGTGCCTAATGGTCAGTGGTGACAGTGGGTCAGCAGTGACAGTGGCAATCTGTGGCCGTCAAAGGCAACCTGTGGCAGTCAGCAGTGGTCAGTGTGGGCATTAGTGGTCAGTGAGGGTCAGCGAGGCTCAGTATGATCACAGAGGTGAACGGTTATCTGTGGTGGTCACCTGTGGTCACTGGCCAGTGATGGTCCAGTCAGGGAAGTACTGAGGCGTGCCCCTTGGATGTGATCACCAGGAGACCCCCCGGTAACCTTTGCCAGAGCAGCTGCAGGGAGAGGGGGCCGGGGGGAGCTAAGACAGGAGCGGGGGAGGAGGCGGGGAGGAAGCGCGGTGGGCGAGCACAGATCCCAGCCGTACCCAAGACGAGGAGGACCGAACTAGGGGAGACGGAGCTCAGGTCGGGACAGGGGACTCTCTCTTCTCTACTAAGTCACCTGCCAAGGAAGTGGGTGACTTCAGGAGAGCCATGAAAGGTCAGTGGGTGGGGGGCAGCAGGAGAAAGGAGGGGTGGGGGGAAAGTAAAGGATCGTAGAGCATCCCCACCCCACCCTCTGGTGAGACAGGGACAGGTGGGAAGAATTCAGCGTGAGCAGTGAAGGCCACGTGGTTGGAGTCCAGCTTCACCACTTGCTGGGTGTGTGACTTCCCTCAGCTTCTCTGGGCCTCATTTTTCTCATCTGTAAAATGGGACCCAAAATGCCCATATTTCTAGCAAAGGGTGACTATGAGGATCAAATGAGATAACTCACGGTCAGTTCTGACCTAGCGCAATGCCCAGGGAGAAATGGTCAAGAACACAGGTCAAGAATGCCTGGATGAGGTGGCCTCAGGCCTGAGGCCTCAGTTTCCCCATGTGCAAAATAAAGACTCTGCTTCATGGAGTTATTTTGAGTGAAGCACTTAGCACAGCACCCATCACAGAATAAATGCTCGGTAAGTGATCAACAGTAGCAGCAACAGTAAATGGGACCCCCTTCCCTGTCTATTCTGGGGTGGGGTTCTGCCCTCTTCATCTTCCCAGGGTGGGGGCTTATAAGATCTCAGTATACTGGGGTCCTGGAGGTGGCAGAGAGCCCAGGAGTCATCTCTTTACTCTGGCTTTCGAATGGAAAGATGGAGAATCCGGGCCAGAGAGGGGCAAACATGTCATGTCTGAGGTTACACAGAGTCATGGTGGAGCCAGAGTGGGGACTTGGGGACACCTGACTCCAGGGCCAAAGCCACATTCCCCCCAGTTCACTGTGCAGGCTGGGGCCAAGGACTTGGGGTGGGGGTTACCCTCTAAAGTGGACGACAGACTCAAACCAAACCCAAGTAAGGAAGTAGCTGTCATGTGCTGAGTGGCACAGAAGAGGCAACTGACGCTCAGAGAGGCAAAAAGACCAGCCAAAAACGCCCGCCGGGTACATGGCAGAATCAGGATTCCATCCCAGCCATTTGGGGCCAGAGCCCACAAGCCACCCCTGTTCTATGTGCCCCCAGGGGATGAGAAAAGGAGGGAAGGGAGTGAGGAGGAAGAGGAGAGAAGCTCCTTGCCCTGGGTGCCTGGGGAAGACCCAGGCCACGTCTGGCACGTGCCACAGCACATACTGTGGGTTCATTTGTCTGGATAACCTGACCCTCTGCCTGAAGCATCATGGCCCGTGCCTGACACGAAAGATGTGCCTTACCCCTGGGCACATCATCTGTCCCAGGAGCCTGGGGAGGACAAACTGCTCCAGAGACTGTGCCGGGTGCAGCAAGGGCAGGACAGCAGAGGGGCAACAGCTCCAGACAGACCTGGGCCAGGTCCCAGCACCGCCACCTCCTAACTGTGTAAACATGGGCGAAGCTCTCCTCTCCCCGGCGCCTCTGTTTCTGCATCTGCAAAATGGACACAGTGTCTAACCACCACCTGTAGTGGTGGAGAATTCAAATAAAATAAGACAGGGGAGGAAACTGGTGCTCAGAGATGTTACAGCAGGTGCCCAGGCTCACACAGCTGGTAAGCCGTGAAGCCAGGACTCAGGCTTTACTGTCCTGTGCTCTAGTCTTTGCTCCCCCACTTGCCACCACTAGGGGCAGGGATTTCACTTCGAAGCCTCCATTTTCTCATCTTCTGAATGGAGATAATGATACTCTCTTGCAGGTTTTCCTTTGGCATTTGCAACCTTGTGTTTAAATTGCCTGGTACCCAGTAACATCTATGACCTGGTAGTTATGATGATGGTGATGATCATACACAGAGGCTGAATCGAGCAGAATTAATAGGAAGAAGAGAGTTGATTAAGGAAAGACCCTGTCCCCACGAGGAGAAGAGATAGGGGCTGATGCTCCCACCTGTTCGTCCCGGTTCTGCCTGCTCCCACCTGCCTTGTAGAAGAGGCTCCAGGGAGCCTCCTAGGGGGACTTTCGGGGAGAGAGGCTGACTCCCCCTCTGAACATCAGCTGCTGTCCTCATTCCCACAGGAGGTCTGTCAGGCATCCCAGGCGTGAGAGGGACGACTGGTTCTGCTGTCCCCTGGGGGCGGGGGCAGGAGAGAAGAGGACAGGCAGGGAGGGCTAGGGTGGGCAGGTGGATGGCAGGTGGGGCTTGGCCTCCCGGCTTGTTAGTGGGTGACCCCACAGCAGTCCTGCTGGGAGCTCAGGCTCTTTCCTGATCTAATTAGCATCACCGAGAATTAAACTACACAGCCCTGAAGTGAGCCGCTCCCTCAAGAGCATTCCAGAACTAATACTGATTAAATATAAAACTGTTCCTCCCTTGAGGGCCCAGAGTCTAGAAGGCACAAGCTGGAGACGGGAGCTGTAATTACTAGCTCTGATTTTGCAGTGAACATTTTTAAGCAATAGAATAGAATAGAAAGAAATGGAATAGAATTAGAATAGAATCCAACCCTCCCATCCCGCAGGTAAAAAATAATTAACATCCTGGTGGTTTCTGCTCTATTTAATGGAACATGAGCTGTTTTATTCTTTATTCCTTCCCATTCCCGTGGTTCAACTTTTTCATCCAGGTGATTTGCTGTGCACCTGCTACGTGATAGGCATATCCTGGGTGCAAGGGTGAAAAATAAACAAGTCAGACAAGATGCCAACCCTCCTGGAGCTCACAGGCAAGAGGGGGATATGGCCCTTTAGAAAAAAATCCCACAGATCAGTGCAACTCCCCTCAGGAGAGGACAAGAATGCCAAGTGCAGGAGGATAATGAGAGGGACTAACTGAGCCAGGGGAGGGTGGGTGTCTTAGGAGCTCATATTTAAATTGAGACCTGAAGGGCCTTTGCACTTGCTGTTCCTTCTGCCTGGAACGCTCCTCCTCAAACAACCACACGGCTCCCTCCCTCACCTCCTTCAAGTCTTTGCAAAATGGCACCGTCACCTGCAGTCTCCTGATGTTCCTGTGCCCTTTCTGCTTTCTTTTTCTCCTTTGCACTTGTCACTAGGTAACACACTGAATGCATTTGGTCTGTATGTTTACCGCCCATCTCTCCCCATTGGAAGAGAAGCTAACTAAGGCCAGAGATTGTTGTCATTGTTGTTTTTCTCTGTTGCATCCCCAGTACCTGGCACAGAGTGGGGCTCATTAAATACATATCAAATGAATGAATGACCATGTTAGTCACTCTAAGGGGCATGGACTTACCCTTAGAACAAAAGGAAGCTGTCCCAGGCTCTTAAGGAGGTGAGTGACAGAGTCTGGTTTAGAAAGATCTTGTTACATGAAACGAAGGAGATGAGAGACTGGGAGGACCCTCGGTGTTGTGCTGGTGGAGGTGTAGACCGGCACTGTGGCCCGGGAGATGCCTTCTAGAAGGGCATGGAAGGAGGAATAAGGAAAAAGGAGGATACCCGGGAAGTCTTGGGCCCAGTGGGGTGTGTGGGAACATGGGGGCCGGCGGGGGATGGGGGATCAGGAGTTAAAGGCCAAGCTCTCAGTGTTGGCGACCAGCCAGGGAGGGTGATGGCCGAGTAGTCTCAGGGGTAAGGGGGGTTTGGATTTAGTCAGGCGGCAGCGGAGGAGCCTGTGGTCACCAGACTCTCACAGCAGAGCCCAGTGGAAACCCACGGCTGAGGATCGAGCCAGAGCGTGGGCGGCAGGAGATGAATGATGTGTCAGGACGCGCAGCAGCCGCCCCCTGTGCTAACGCCTCCCTGATTCTCCTCAAGAACAAGCCGAGGCCAAGCGCGCGTGCATTTGTGATGAGCCCCCAACATGTCACCTGGGCATGGACCTTGCAGCCCGGCTAACATCCACCCAGGCCCCCCGCCTCATGACAGAGCACACGCCCTCAGGCTGTCCCTTCCCAGGGACAGGGACAGGGTGGGGTGGGGCTCAGCCCCAGCCAGAGAGCTCTGGGTGCCATGGAAACAGGTGGCTGGGAAGGCTGGCCCTGAACAGAGGCCCCTCAGCCTGGCTCCAGCTCCAGCGACCTGAGCCCAGGTGGGGCCTCGGTCCCTCGGTTCCCTCATATCATTCCCACTGAGCCAGTGGAAGTGACCCGTCCCCGCTTCATATCCCCCAGAGCGGGTGGCTCCGGCTCCTGGAGCAGCCTTCATCTGCCACCACAGGCCCTGCCCATGGAGGTGAGCGGAGCCACGGCTCAGTTGAGCGCCCCGGGGTTACAGACCTCAACCAGGAGGAACCCAGGACTGAGCCTGCGAAGGCCAAGGCCTTTGGCTCAATCTGCTCCTTTGTGGGTGGGAGAGTCAGGCCAGGAGGGATGGGCGGGGCCGCACGGCACCCAGCTGCAGCTTCTCCCTGGTCTCCAGAGCCCCGACCTGGCCAAGCCCTTGGGGCCCCTCCCGGCTTCCACCTGCCCCCACGCAGGCTGCCTCCGGGTTGGCCATGTTGCTCTAGACCAGGGTCTGAGACAGCCAAGACTCAGTGCCCTGAGACACAAGCCAGTCCCCAACTCCACGCCCGCCCCCCCGCCACCCTTCAGCTGAGAGCTGTGACCCACCGCCCCCCCCCCCAAGCTGCTGTACAGCAAGTCTGAGACACTGCGGGGGGACATGAGGAACAGGCAATATTTTGTGCACAGT
The DNA here is from genome assembly GCA_004363605.1 of Indri indri. Taxonomy (NCBI): domain Eukaryota; kingdom Metazoa; phylum Chordata; class Mammalia; order Primates; family Indriidae; genus Indri; species Indri indri. Next base: position 8,035 of record RJWJ010031371.1, read on the forward strand.
CTGGGCTTTTTAGAGTACATTTCTGGTGCCGCAAGGGGAGATGACGATGGAGATGCAGGGAGGACCACGGCACCAAGAGTCCTCCAAGCCAGAGCTCAGTGTGTGGACAGCACCCCAGGCCTGTGGGAGCCACTGAAGCATGCTGGGCAGGGAAGAAGGTGGGACAATCGCTCTGTCTGGGGCTGGGGTGGTCAATGTGGCCGTCCCAGCATTTGAGCAGCCCAGGGCACAGGAGCCAGTGGAGGCCACAGGCCAGTGACCGAATATTAAAATTCTCAGTCCCAACCTGTTAAATCCAGCACGCTCCATTCTCCTGCCTGGGCTGGCACATGTTCACAGTGACCGGGGAAGCCAGGTCTGCACTTGGACCCCTCAGACTCCTCAGCGCTCTGCCTGCACCGAGGTGGTGGTGGGTGACTGGCCCTGACCCCGCCACAGTCCCACCGGCGTGCTGCACCCCAGCCTGCGGGTCCACGCTCTGCTGCACCTTCCCACAAGCAGCTGCACGTTTGGGGGTTGAGTGCAGGCCGCTGGCACAGAGGAGAGGCCCGCCCCGGCTCCAGAAGCAGGCTGGGGTCAGTCAGGCGGGGAACTCTGGGTTGGGGGACCCGGGGCTGGAGCAGGACCTCTACTGCCTGGCCCCGGGCAGGGCCCCCCTTGCCGGGTCTCAGGGCGAGCAGGGTGGATGGATTACAGGGCAGGTGGGGCTGAGGGACCAGGCAGCAGGGCACTGGGACATCTGAGCCAGAGATGACCAGGGTCTGAGACAGGGCGGGGGTGGTGGGTGTGGGGAAGGGAGGTTCCAGGGGTTTAAGACGTTAAACTGGCAGGACCGGAGAGTGCCTGAGGTGTCAGGAGACGGCACGTCAGGTGCCTCTTGTTTCTGATTTGGGGGGTGCTGCAGGGCATGAGGTGGAGAAACAGTCTGATGGGAGGATAAAGGGTTCTGAACAAGTCTAGCAGAAGGAGGCTGTGGGGCCCCTGAGTGCAGTGGCTGCAGGAGCCCCAGACGTAAAGGTACAGGGGGCCGGGCGGCCTGTCCATCTCCACACTGCGGAGCAGCACTTGGGACATGCCATCAGAGTCCCTCAATGTGGATCACGGCTCAGGAAGAGATTTGGGAGGAGACCACGATCTGAGCATGGGCAGCAGGTGGAACATGGCGTGGATGGGCTCACACCGGAGCAGGGAAGAGAGGAGGATGCTGGGGCAAACCAGGGATACCCACCGTGGCTGCACCTTGGCCGGGTCTGCAGAGCTGACTTGCCTCGTGGCTGGGCGCTGGACAAGGAGGGGTGGAAGGGAGACAGCCGGGCCAGCCGCCAGCGCATCCCACGCACTGACCCTGCCCGCAGGTGATGGTGGCCCCGTCAGTGTCCTGCCTCTGACCAGTCAGATCTGCACTTCTTCCTTCCTTGGGGAGTACGGAGGACACCAGAGCGGGGTCTGGCATGAGGCAAAGGGCAGAAGGTTCCTCCCCGGCAGTGATGGTCAGACTGTGACAACTGCTCTAATAGTCGATTAAATAGTCTGCCAGGAGTACAGAGGCGAAGGGCGTTCATTTCCACCGGGAGGTGAAGAAAGCCTCGCAGAAGGTCTGCCTGTGACTCAAGAGTTCAATAGGCAGAGATGGGGCTCGGAGGGAGGGAGGGAAGCACAGAAGATACCATGTGAGGTGTGTGCAGGGCACACGTCAGCAACGCCGCAAGGTCCGGCCGTGCTTAGGACACTTAGGGCTGGAGTTAGAACAAGGGGACCCTAGAGAAGTGGCAAGGCTTGTGGGGGAAGATTTGAAGCAGAAGGAGGGACAGAGATAAATGCTCCCCTGTCGTCCTGGCTGGGACAAGCTTCGCTGATGGAGGGATGGGTTTAGAATGCAAATCATGAGATCACACACATTAGAATTCTAAGGGGCCTTAGATGAGAAGAATAACAAAATCATAATTTCTTAAAGCCCTAGAATCTTAGCGAATTTTATAATCTTGGGATAATTGAATCATAGACTCTCAGAGCTTTAGGTTTTTAAAACTACAGCAATTTTGAATCTTAGATTGCTCAAGGGTGTCACACCAGGCCCCCTCCTCCCGAGTATGATGATATGCACTCTGCGCTCAGCGCTCTGCACACATTATTATGTCCTTTTGTCTCCATGACAACCTTAGGAAGTAGGAACTAATATCTTGCCTTATTTTCCAGATGAAGAAACCGACGCTCAGTGAGGGTGAGTCGGTTGCTGACGGTCAGACACCTGCAGGCGGCCGGGACTCTGCCCAGACCTCTCTGCCTCTGGAGCTTGTGCTCTCAGCCTCTCTGCTGATGCTCACCCGGCCTCTGTGCACACCTCCAGTGACGGGGAGCTCATTACCCCTCCCCAGGCAGGGCCACCCATCCATCCCAACTTTGGACACTTCTCTCCTTCTCAGAGCATTCACCCATTGGACCCAAATCTGCCTTGGGAATCTTCACCCAGGACCCCTGCAGGGAGAGGGAGCAGCTCCCCGAGGTGGGGCAGCGATTACGCAGGAGAGCAGAGTGGGGTCAGGAGAGGCCCAGACGCAGCCCTTCCTGGTGAGATGGGGGAGTCTGTCCTGAGAGAGGGAACCAGCCGGCGACGTGGAAGCAGGCCCACTCACAGACAAACGAGAACGAGGCCAGAACACGGGGCGGCGGGGGAGAGGGATGAATTTATAATTCAGAAGTACGATTCTCCAGCAGTCGGAGTTACGGGGCCTAATGAGATTGGAACCGTAGTGCTGTGCCTTTAATTTCTTGGCTCTTCTCCCTGAAACTTACTCTGCAAAGTGCGCCGTGTGCCATCCATCCTCCCAGATGGCTTTTTAAGCGAAGCTGTTTGTTAAGTGGGAGAAGAAAAGGGAGCGGAGGGGCCGGGCCGGTGGAGCCGCTGCTTCCCTCCCAGGGTAGAGGAGACAAAGTGGGAACCGCATGTGATGGGGGCAGGGAGAGCCGCTGTGGCCCCACAGACACGGCCTCCCAGGATGGGACCCTCAGCCACAGCTGAATCCACGTGACTGGGGGCGCGATGATAGTCACTGACAGTGAGTGGCCCCTCTGTGTGTGCCCAGCTCCGGGTGAGCGCTGTGGAGTCACCGGCCCAATACATCCTCCCAGGTCCCTTTGCAGCAGGCACCGTGACCACCCTCAGGCCCCAGAGGGGAAGCTCAGAGAGACACAGGCGTTTGCCCAAGGCCACACAGCTGGTGAGAGGCTGACTGCGGATGGGAGCCCAGAGCTGTTGAGCCCCAGCTCTCAGCCAGGATGTCACACAGTTTCTCACAGGCTGTCAGCTGGAGGGACCCTCCCCATCTGTGCAGGGAGCTGGTTGGTGCAGCTCCGGTGGTTCCCAAGCCTGATTCTGCCTCGGAATCTCCTGGGGACTTTTCAGCCATGCTGAGGCCTGGGCCCCACCTCTGGCTGATGGAGCCAGAATCTCTGGGAATGGGACCCAGGTGCCTAAATTTTCTTTAAAGTCCCACCCCAGACAATGCAAACTGCTAGAAAGGATACGGAACATCTCAGTCATTGCTGGCGTGAATCTGAAGTGGTACAGCCACTTTGGAAGACAGTCGGAAGTTTCTTACAAAGCTAAACATAGTCTTACCATGCGATCCAGCAATCGCACTCTCAGGTATTTCCCCAACTGATTTGAAAATTTATGAGCACATAAGAACCTGCGCGTGAATGCTCATGGAAGCTTTAGTCATAACTGCCGAGAACTGAAAGCAACCGACGTATCCTTCAATCGGTGAAAGGATGAACAAGCAGTGGTACATCCATGCAGTGGAACATTACTCAGTAACAGGAAGGAATAAGCAAGCAAGTCATGCAAACACGTAGGTGAATCCTGAATGCCTATTCCTAAGGGAAAGAAGCTCATTTAAAAGGTTGCGTTTATATGACATTCTGGAAAAAAAAGACAAAATTACAGAGAGAGTAAACAGATCAGTGGTTGCCAGGGGTTTCCGGAGTAGGGAGGACCGAAGAGGTGAAGTACAGGAGATTTTGTAGAGCAGTAAAACTACTGTGTGCAATACTATGAGAGTAGATGAATGACACTGTGCATTTGTCAAAACCCACAAAATTTTATAGTAGGAAGAGTGAACTTTAATGCATGCAGATTTTTAAAAATTATTTAGGGGTCAGGGGATCCCAGGACATGCTGCAGTCTATGACAGAAGAGTCTAACTGTATTCCAAACGCATGGACAGCCTCACGGAAGCAGGGGAGATTAGAGGTGCTGACCTATGTGCTTTGACAATGAGTGGAGTCTGTAAGGCTAACGGCAGAAAGAGCTGTACGTCAGCACTGTGCTCTAGCTGATAAGTCGTTTCCCACTGGGCACAGATTAACTGTTATGAAATCACCGTAGTTACACACTGGCAATGAACAATCAAGTGCATGGATGGCAAATGGTGAGAACCGGGTTTCTCCCCGCTGGGGCGGGGAGTCACAGACAAACAGGGGAGGATCTGACACCATTCTCAAATAAGAGAAATGGCAGATGCTATGACCGGGGCAGGAAATAGGCAAGATGAGCCTGGGACTTTTTTTTTAGTGCCAGAAAATAAGAGCATATTAAATAAAACAAACAGAAAAAGCACAATTATGGGGGTTTATCAAAGGGACACAGGAGCCAGCTGGAAGTGCTCTTGGCAGCCAAAGCTGGAGCAATCTGAGCAGCAAAATAAAGCAGTATTGGATTATAACCCAAAGTATAAAATACATATCCACGAGTTCCATGCTGAAAATGATTAAACAGAAGATAGAGGATAAATAGGAAGGTAGAGAGACAGACAGGCAAAGACAGCTCTCCCTTGCAGGATTCCACATAATGTATGTAGGATCTGACGCCACCTCCCTCCTGATCTGATAACTTGTGTTCTCACTCTTTTTTTCCCCTGACCAGTGTGGCTAGAGGTTTATCAGTATTATCGATCTTCTCAAAGAGCCAGCTTTGGCTTCATGGATCTTCTCTATAGCTTTTCTCCACTGATTTTTACTCTGATACTTTTTTTTTTTTTCTTGGCTACCTATACTGGATTTCATTTGCTCTTCTGTTTCTAGTTTCTTAAGGTAAAAGCTGAGGTCATTAGCTTGAGACATTTCTTCTTTTCTAACGTACACACTGAGTACTATAAATTTCTCCTAAGAACTGCTTTGCATCATCCCACAAATTTTGATACGTTGCATTTACATTTTCTTTCGGTGAAAAATACCTTCCGATTCCTCCTGCGATTTCCTCTTTAACACACGGGCTCTTTAGAAGAGTGCTATTCAGTCTCAACATAGTTGGAGATTTGTAAGAGATCCTTCTGTTACTATTAAATAACTTCTAATTTAATTCTGTTGTGGTCAAAGAACATACTTTGCACAACTTGACTCCTTTGCATTTATTGAGGTTTGCCTTATGACCCAGAATACGGTCTATCTGGGCATCTTTAGATGTGCACTCGGAGGGAGCGTGCACTCTGCCGCTGCACGGGGCGCTGCTCTGCAGACGTCAGTTAGGTCAAATTAGTCGATCGTGTGGACAGAGTCCTCCATATCCTTTATAACTTTCCATCTACTCTTCTACCAGTTATTAAGAGGGGCTGTTGGAATCTCTGACTGTAACTGTGGATTTGTCTATTTCTCCTTGCAGTTCTGTCAGTTCTTGTTTCAGATATTTGGAAGTGCCGTTATTTAGGTACGTAAACGTTTAGGATTTTTATGTCTTCCTGATGCATTGACACTGTGGGCTTCTTTATCTCTGGAAATATCGTTTGCTCTGAAAGCTACTTCCTCTGATATTACTACAGCCACTCAGCTTTCTTTGCCACATGTGAATTTTACCTCCTCGGGTCCTGGGACTCTTGTTTTGCTATCCATCTTCTTGAGCTTTGTTCTTCTCCTGCTTTGTTTTGTGCTGCTACAACAGAATACTGGAGACCGGGCAAACTGTAAAGAACAAAGGCTTATTTCCTGTGGTTCTGGAGGCTGGGCAGTGCAAGGCCAAGGGGCCGCATGTGGGGAGGGCCTTCCTGCTGTGCGCAACATGGCAGAAGAGGGTGAGAAAGAACGAGAGTGAGCAAGAGATCGAACTTGGCACTTCAAGCCCTTTTATAATCAGCTTTAATCCATTCACAAGCCCCCATGACTAACCACCTCGTACAGGTCCCACCTCTCAACCCCATTACACTGGGAATTAAGTTCCCAACGCATGAACTCTGAGGGACACGTTCAGACCACAGCAGTTCTGTAATGCAGCTAAGTTACTTGAAAACAGTGTGGTCCTTTCGGGTCTTGCTTTTAAGATTTCTTCAGTGAGACCAGAGAAGTTCTCAGTCTAGGATTAGTTTTTCCCCAGAACGAATGCAAGACCCTTCCGTGTACTCTTCAGAGCTCTGCACAGCTTTCTCCTCTCTGGTGCTGTGTGCCGTGACTTCTAGCCGTCTTGATCTTCTGGAATCTCACGGACCTCACCGGGCTCCACTGGGTCCCTCCTCCCTGTCCCATGGCCTGGAAACGCCCTCAGGGCTGTCAGCTGGGAAACCACAGAGCTTGCTCCATTTGTTTCTCACCTCTCCTTCGTTGCCTGGTGTCCAGTGTCTTGTAAATCAGTTTCATATATTTCGTCTGTTTTTCCGTTGCCGGAGGGAGGGTGAATCCCACCCCTGTCACTCCATCTTGCCTGGAAGAAGTCTCCACAGCTGGGACTGCGACCACTGAGCTACAACAGTTACCTCATCATTCGAATGGGGAAACTGAGGCTCTGAGATGTGGGTGCTTGCACGAGGTCACACCTCGGACAGCATCACCTCCTCTGTGGGACTCTCATTGGAGCCACAAGATGATTTCTTCTGTTGCAAATCACCAGGGAGCAATGTGGAAATAGAAATCACCCTCGCCGCACATCCGCACCAACCAGAGTGAGGGCGCGTGACAGATTCCGTTCTCCCCTCGGTACCTCACGGTCCTTTGTGTCCTTCTCCCTCTCTCCCCCCGTGACCCCCCTGTCCTCAGTGCAGTGCAGCCCAGCCCATGGATCACCAGCCACCTACAGCTGCAGATGGCACCCAGACTCCCAGCCCCAGGCCTAGGGCTGCGCCCCGTAAATGGCCGCCGTGAATTATAAAGGAGAAGGGAGAAGTAAGAGCTTGAGAAAGGGATGGTGCTCTCAGACAGGGACCAGCTCCAGCCCCAGCATTCTGTTCTCCCAAGTTTCATTCACACTTACCTGGATCTAATCCCAGATACACAACATTAATTTCTTTCCCCCACTTCCCTTTCCAGCCTCCAGATGAAGAGGAAGCAAGAACTGCTCCAAGGATGGGTAGGAAATGTCAATGTGGGAAAGGCCTCAGTCGCCCGGGTGTAGGGCTGTGGCCAGAGGCTCTGGAGGTGGAGGGAGAAGGGAGACCACGGCCTGGCTGCTGCTGCCTTGGCCCAGGGGCCTCAGAGATCCCGCCCATCCCCAAGCCTGCTCCTTCCTTGCTGTCCCAGAAAAGCCCGTCATCCCCACCAGGGTTCCAAGCTGGGAAGCCCTGAGAAGCCCGCCCTCCTCCACCACCCACCCGAGTTGAAGGAAGTCATCCCTGCCCTGTTCCTTTGTCACATGTACCAAGTGCCCTCTGAGTGTCCACCCTGCACACAGCTGTGACCAGCGGACACATCCAGTCCCTGCCACCACAGAGCTCAGTGCCAGCAGGCGAGACAGGACAGGTGAGTGCCTGGCAGTGAGGCACAGCTGGGGAGCTGCACAGCAGGGGAGGGGAGGGGAGGCCCCAGCAGGAGGGACAGGAGGGCAAAGACCCCAGGTGGGCACCGCTGGGTGTGGGGTGGGTCTCTGCAGAGGGAGGTCCCGGCTGCCCAGCTCTGAGCTGTGGAGTCTCTGGGGACTCTGCCACCCCCAGCTCCTCGGTGAGCCCAGGTCCTCCTGGGTGGACTCGCACCTAACTGGACACTGTGACCCCATTTCTGTCCCTAAAATAGTTACTTCACGGGCATAGCCCAGCCCCACCCACAAGCTGACCTCCTTCCCTTCCCCAGCTTCTCCCGACCCTGAAGTCCTCCTCAGGGTCCCCTCTTTGGCCACTGTAAGTCTCCCGAGAGCTCCTGGGGACCAGCTTGTATGTGAAATTGTGTCCAAAAGCGACCCACAGCTCCTTGGAGGACAGACTGCAGGGCACCTCTCAGGACCTCTTTGAGTGATTCAACCAGGAACCAGGGTGGGAGGGTTCCCTACCCCTCCCCCGGCAGAAAATAGCTTTTGCTTCAGCCCCTCCCCCAGGGTAGATCTTAGCTGAGGCCTTCAGGGTAAGAGGTTTCTCCTGCCCCACCCGAGTGGCTTAGGCTTTTGCTTCTGATGGGAGAAGGCTCTGGGAAGTGGGAGGGTTTGCAAACCACGCGCCACTGGGAGGTGGCTGGCCCAGACCCTCATCCTGTCCCCAGTCTTTCTCCTGAGCACCCTGGAAACAGCCAGTGAATGAATGAACATGAACTCCCCCTGGGGCCGGGCTCACAGGACTGCCAAACTGCCCTGCCAGTGCACACTCAGCCTTTAGAAATCCATTATAGCGTTAGCGGTTTGTTTCTCACCCGCTCTTACGGCAGCCACCTCTCCCTCCCGGGTCCCTCGGAAGGTGCAGCAGTTTGTGGCTCTGTCCCTCCCAGAAGACCTTGTCATCGTTGGGTTTCAGTTCACTTGGCTGCCTTGCAGCCCCAGCTCTCTGATGGGCTCAAGAAAAGTTATGACTTTGTAGATTACTTGGCTTTTTTCTCATTGTTCTCATCTTCTCTCTTGTGTCTTTTCACATCCTAAGTAGAAAGAGAAATTCATGAGAAGACCAAAAAAGTAAATAAATGTTGGGAAGCTTGAGCGAAGGTTGGAGACAGCATAACCATGTGGCAAAATTTTTCATTTAGAAAGGTCACTTTGTCATTTCAGCATTCCACAAATATTTGTCCAGCACACATTATACGCCAGTCTCCGTTCTAGACATGAGATGAATTGGAGGCCGGGAGACCAACTGGGAGGCTATTGTAGTAGGTGGATAAACAAAAGCCCAGAGAGGGAGACATAATATACCCAGGTCACACGATGAATGAGCACACAGCGGGGACGGAACTCATCCCCTGCCTCAGGGCTGCCTTTCATCATGAAGTTTGCTGGAAACCCCTGGACACGATCTGATTATCACCTTGCTGGGAAACAAGAGCCACAAGCCAGGGCTCTGTGCCTCCAAAAGACAATGAAATATAATTTGGGCCCTTGAAATGAGTGAAGATGAAATAAAAAGAGAATAATCGGTGCTGGTAAATGTGCAGTGAGGGAGGCGTTCCACGCACTGCTGGAAATCTTTCTGGAAGGCAATTAAGTAAGAAAGATCTTGAGCCTTAGAAACATCAGTGCTCTGATGCAGTGATGCCACCTCCAGGAATTTGTCCTTAGGAAGTGGTCAGGGATTTGGGCAAGGATTATGCCTAGAGATGTTTATTGCAGGCTGATAATAAGAGTGAAAAACTGCAAATGCCGTATCTATGCAACCATAAAGGACGAAAAAGTAAATTACGGCATCTCAATGAGGGGCTATTATGAAGCTATTAACATCTTATTTGTAAGGGACTTTTAATGATGTGAGAAAATGCTCATGATACAATAATAAGTAAAAAAAAAAAAAGGTGAGTATACAGTAAGATCTCCATTATATACACTATATTGTGTGTAGATATCTACCATGCACACCTACAGAAAGCCTAGGCATTAACACTGACGATAACAGCAATAGGAAAAGCTTTGAGCTGAGCACTTGCTCTGTGCCCAGTACTTCGCAAAGGGCTTTCCGTGCATTAGCTCATTTAACCCCAAAATGGACAAATGAATGGAAGAAAAGGAGACACAGAGAACTTAAGTGACACGTCCAATGTCATAAGGCTGCTAGTCCAAGCTAGGATTTGAACTCAGGTCTGGAAGCTGCTCTACTGTGAACCACTGGGGTAAAGAGAGAGGCAGGCAGGGTCTTGGACTGCCCCACCGCCCCAAGGCCCTGGAGAATCCATGTGCTGTGTCTGGGGAGTCCACGGAGACTGTCCTGACTGTCCTGACAAACTGAGGCCAGAACCCCCCTGACCCCCGCCCCCAAGCTTGTCCAGGCCCTTCCTCTCTATTTGGCTGCATCTCCCGCCCCCCTCCCCACCAAACATGCACACAGTCCTCTGCGTTAACCACTGTGCTTCCCGATGGGCCGTGCTGACAGCTGGGGACGTGTGGAGATGGACGGTTGACGACCGGTCTCCCCGCCCAGGCCGGGCTTGTTAGAGCTGCTCACACATCCATCACCTTCAGTGAAAGGCAAACACCAGGGCAGGAAGATCCGGGAACCATCACTCAACGGCTCCTCGAATGGGGGGTGCGGGTGGGGGATGGTTCCTTCCCTGATTTGTTGATAAATTTTTTCTCGAGTTCATCAGTCTCCGGTGCCCCTGGCCAGTCTGGCTGCCTGTGCCTTCCCGCCGCTAGCCTGGAAATACATGGCCTGTCTGCTCACTCGCACGTGGAGAGCAGCCTCGTGAGGCCTCCCTAGGTTTCATCCTCCCCTCCCCTGAGCGTGCTGACATCTCATCCATCTCTCCTTCTGGTGGATCTAGATGTTCCGATCGGAAACGGGGCGCGGCAGCTGAGCAGGGGAGTGCGGCTTCCTGGAAGGGGGAGGAGGGAGTGATTCCGCACACACAGCCCTCCCACCCGGCCCACCTGCCCCCTGCCGTCCCTTCCGTGGGGCCCTGAAGGGGCAGCTATAAAGGGGGCACGCTGGTGGGTCACTGGCGACAGGCTGCCCAGACCTCTTTCCCAGCAGGATCTCAGACGCAGCCAGGCCCGTGTCTTGGAGCGCTCGGGCTGTACCACAGGCGCAGGTGCAGAGAGAATTTTAATTAACTTTGTGTGTGTGCATCTCCCTTTACAAAGCATTTTCCTGCCCGTTCTCCACATCCCCAGGGCCAGGGGACTTACTAGCCCCATTTTATAGATGAGGAAACAGAGGCACAGGGAGGCAAGCTGTTGACCACCCAAACTTGCCCAGCTAATTAGGCAATGGACCTTGAACTCCAACTTGGGTTTGACTGACACAAAGTCACTGGCTCCCCCTGTGTCGCAAAAGCAGACATTGAGATGGAGCGGGGC
>RJWJ010031372.1:0-19273 GCA_004363605.1 Indri indri
ACAGTAAGTAGAAATTATCCACAAATTTGCGAAAGGCATTATGGGGAGAGGAGTCTGCATGGACAAATCCATGGAAACAATGAAAATATGTAGGTGAGATAAACAAAATCATCTTGATATTGTCATAATTTAAAATTTTAATTGTGAGTGAAAACCTTGTATTGTATCCTTTTGCCAGTGAAGAGCCATTAAAAGCTTTCAAGGAGGAAAGTGATATATTGACATACATAATTCATTTAGGTAATTGTAACAATTGTGCATGTGTGTTTGTATGTGTGTGTGTATATAAATATTAATATATATATTCTTTTTAATCCTCTGGTGCTGAATCAGCCTGTAGCTATCTTAAAATATATAAAACTAGCAGCAGAGAGAGAAGTAAGGAATCTATCATGGAAGTACAAAGAAGAAATGATGAAGATCTGAGCTAGGTCAAAAAAAGACAGATCGAGAGAGAAAGATATAAAGTGAAAGTATATAAAGAAAAAAGGACAGTGATTGTTGATATATGTGAAAGGGAGAGGACAGTGGTGATTTTAGTCTCTGGCATGATTAATCTGGCCATCAAGCATGATTAAAAATATAGGAGGAGGTACAGGGTTAAAAAAAGATTATGGATTATATTTGTATAAGGTGAATGTGATGGGAAAATAAAAATTATGACAACAATAACAGCAGTATGTTTGTGCTTTCTATGGGCCAGTCATTTTACATTCATCTTCTCATGTAATCTTTATGACCCAATAAAATAAGTAGATCCTCTTGATTTTTTTTTTTATTGTTTGTTGTTTATAGGGGTACAGATGTTTAGGATACGTATGTTGCCCTTGCCCCCCCTTCCCCCCAAGTCCCAGTCCCAAGCGTGTCCATCTCTCGGAGGGTGCGCATTGCACCCTTTGTGTATGCATATATCCGTCCTCTTGATTTTAAAGAGGAAAAAGTGATGCTTAGAGAGTGTTTGCAAATTGATTAATGTGGAAGATCAGGGATTCAAACCTAAATATATATATATTTTTTAATCCAGAGTCCAAATTCTTAACCACTGAGCTATGGATAATCAGGTTATCAAAACTGGTGGAAAAAGCCAAGCAATAGAAATTGGAGATCCATATGCATACAGATTTTATATATGATTTTTAAATTAAAACCATAGTAGTTGATAAGACAACTAAGGAAAAGTTTGAAAAATAAAACATGGTGTGCTGTTGCTAGAACCCTAACAAATAAAATATAATGTATGTACAAACAAAGAAGAAAGAACTCATAAAAGAGACAGAAGAGGAATCCACAGGGGAAGAAGAAAGAACTGTCAGAAGAATCCAAGGTCTTGAGGGTCAGTAGAAAGGGGTACTTCAAACAGAATGTCACAGGCAGTTCAGTGTATGTTCATTGGATTTGGTGATTCAGAAAACATTAATGAGTACATTCTATAATGTGGCAAGAGAAGAAACCAGAAACCATGGTTCAAGAAGGAAATAGGAGTTTGGGAAGTAGAGCGGGTATATATATGCTACACTTTGGAAAAGCTGGATGAGAAAGAGAAGAATGAAATTTTAAGATAGTTACAGGCTGCTTCGTGACCAGAGGATTTAAAAAGAATTATTTCCAATTGTTCTGATGAAAAAACGTAAACATTGTTGAAGGGGACAACAATGTAGAATGGGAGATGGAAATTCAGAACAAACAGGGTATAATGGATGAAGTAAGATTTTGGAATATGCCCAAGGGGATGTTATGAAAGTATAGTATAAGATTTGGCCTTGAACACAATCCATTATACTATGAGCTTGGACAAAAATAATGTAAGTATGTGTATGATTGTACATTTCTGTATACAGAGGGAGAATACAGTTTAGAGGGATCAAACAATCTACTGATGATCTTCTGCTGCAAGTGAGTAAGCTTGGCATTAAGCAGGAAGCTTAAAGAGAGGAGGTACAGCCTCATGATGGGGAAAGTAGATGTCAAATTCGGATGAAAGAATAGAAGTGCCAGATGAGTTTGATTATTATGAACATGTAGTGCTACTGTTGAGAAAATGATGTGGGAAAGACATGGGAAAAATAACTAATAATATAAATTAATTAAAACTAATGTGAGGAAAAAATAGAATCTATGGATATCATTTGCTTTTACCTAATGTTTTACCTAATATATCCCACAGCTCAGACACAGCTTATCTTTGCAGCTGACATATTTTAATAAGCATTGAGTAGAACATCACCATTTTTTTCTTAAAATTGGCTTGTATAAAATCATCTCTTTGAATCCCAAATATATGAAGATTTCTTCTTACTTTTCACCATCATCCAAATCCTTACCATCTAGAAAAAAACTTTATTGGGTATATAATATATGTGACACATAATAAGAAGAAGAGAAATTGGAATAAGATGGAGGTCCATAATAAAAATATGTTTCTCAAAGTCTATTATAACTTCTTTAGTCAGTATTTAGTGAAAGTAATGATTGCTTTTCTCTGAAACTCCTTCATTTGGCATTGAGTTTTGCTACAAATATTGTTTTGTGTTTTCTCCAAGTAATGATCTATAATTATCCTCAAGTGAATTAGCAAAACCAAAGGAAACTATTTTATTTGGTCTTCTGATTTAATGGGTCTTTTCTTTCTTGCTTTTTTCTGTGAAAGACTTTTTCCAGGTGCCAAATAAACTTGATCTGTGAAGACTCTAATGATTTTGTCATTCTAAAGATATTACATGAAAATGCCTCCAGTTCCTTTTTATCTTCCTCTCATTCCCCTTGTTGAACATCCTCAATGTCATCAATCTGGGGTTTATCTCTTAGATAATGCTACTCAGTTTATTATTTCTTTTTTTATTTCCAAATTCTGTCCTGACTTTCAATCTGTATGAGTCAGAATTTGGCAGTCACAATGTGAATAATGTGCCAGGAAAAAATCTGTTTAGACCAACATAATTTTTACAAATTTTAATACATAAATTACAAATCCCATCCCAATTAGGAAATCTTGAGCAATGAACATTTTAGTTAATGTTATTAAATGAACTGACATCAATCAACAATTAAATAATATATTCTGCTCACCTTGATACTTTCCTGTTACCTAATGTTTTATTTGTTGTGTCTATGATCTTTAGATGTCTTTGGAACATCAACATGTTACTAGAAGTAACTAGACTTTAGTATAAAGTTCTAACAAACAAAAACCTAGACATCAGCTAAATAAACAGAGGATTAGGTTCAAAACGTGAATGGTAATATTAGATCGGCTTCCTAATTTGTCAATTGCCACATATATGTGGTGGGTCCAATAAATTGCATACCTATGGGCTTATAAAATATTATGTATATATTGATTATTTCACTCAATCTGATATTGGCTATGAAATTCTAATTCTAGCACTGTCCACTAAATAATCCTCAGTTGGCACGTGTTAAAGATATTAGTCTATTTCATGTCTACAATATCTTCTGATATTGTAGAACTCAAATCTATTTTATAACAGTATAATAAAGGAAGAGAATATATTTAAGAGTTTGCTATTTTTCTTAAAAAATACTATAGACAGGACTTGGTGCTTCATTGGATATATACTTGACTAAATAAGGAGCTGTCAACAGTAACGGCAAGGTTTTTGCTACCCAGTAGAAATTTTAAAGATGTGATTTGATGACTAGAACTCTACAGCCGTATGTGTATTTGTGAGAGGAAACAAACTAGCTGAACAAACCATAATAGCAGTTCACATTCATGTGCAAGCACTGATCCAAAGAGTTTATAGTAATTTAGTCCTCCCAACAAATCTATGAATTGGTACTATTATCCCCACTTTACAGATGAAGAAACTGAGGTACAGAAAGTTGAATAACTTGCTCAAGTACACACAGCTAAGAGTTAGAGATAGAGCTGGAATTCGAAATCAGGCAAGCAGCTCTGGAGTGTTCTATATTGCCTTTGTACAGCAAGCTCATTTTCAGAATAATTTATTTGAGAATAATTTATTTCCACTGTCAGTTCCTGATATCATTTGCAGAGGTATAGATGAGCACAGTTCTTCTGATAAAATAGGGTGTCATATTCTGAAAGACTATATTGATGTCTGAGTAAAAAGTAGATTTACCCTAACTCTATTTTAGGTCTAATGAACCTGCCAGAATAAATAGTCACATATTTAATAGTATTCATAAACTTTTACATATTGAATTTATTATTGCCATTTAATCTACATAAAGCAATTCAATTCAAGTCACTTTGATTCTCCTAGTTCCTTTAACACATTTAAAAAAGTCTAAATTACAATGAGCTCAGATCTTCAATTACAGTCTCACATTATAGTTACCATTTCAAATTATGTTTTCTGAGCATCTGACAATACCCTAAGTTGTACTTTGTGTATATCTTAAGCCTGATTGGTACACACATCAATCTGCACATTCAGAGGGTGGTACCGTAACCAGAATCAACAGTCGAAAGATGTCTTGTTTATTTGCTCTTTGAGAAATTCTCTATGGAGACTTACAAATTAAACATTAAAATCTAGGATGAAAAATAAAGCAATTGACACCTTAATTTAGGATTCAAATTATAAAGCTATTTTGGTGGTTATTTCCTTTTTCTCCTCCTCCCCTCCTCCCCTCCTCCTCCTCCTCCAATATTCTTAAACTCTAGGTTTTTGGTTTTTAAAAAGAAACTTCCAGCCTAACCACACATTTATCCTCCTGGAAGTGGCAATATCCTGTTTTTGTTATTGCTTAAAATAAATGTTCTGATTCCAGGAGAAGAACCTGTATTGGATAAGGGCAATTTGACTAAGGATCATGACTACAAAAAGCTATGAATTTATCTTTGGAAAGGAAAAATTAGCTCTTTATTTATTTTTTTTCTAATGAAAATTCTAAGTTTTTAACAGGAAATTCTTGCAGTATTTTAATCATCAAGTTACATTTTTTAAAACTTCCTCTTAAAATTGATTTGAAAAAATGGAATAATGGCCCTTTTTATTTATAACCTACTATGTGATGAATAATTTTAAATTAAAAAAGCATGTAAATATAAGTGATTTAAATATATTGTTTAAATGAATATTCAGAACATATTAATTCTCCTCCATTTTAAAAAATGAAGCAATTAAAGCTCAAAAAATGCTAAATACCTAGTGTACAGTTAGAGAGACATGAAACCAAAAATTAAAACTAGTGCCCCAGCCATCTCCAAGACCACCACCTATAACAAATACACTATAAAAGGGAGGATCAAAAATGTTCCACATGTATTCAGTTGTAGGATGGATGTTTCCTATGCTTGAACAGTTTTAACGTTGTTGAACTCTTTTAAAATTAAGACACGTTTTATAATTAATTGCAAAAAAAATTTACCAGTCACTAGGTTTAGAGTTAAGTAATGACTTTCAGGTCATTGCCTGTGCATGAACTTGGCAGTGTGTCACTTGTCTATTAATTGAATTGAATTATTTGCACTGTGGAATCACATAACATTATAATGTAGCTTAAAATTGTAATTTAGCTACCAATTAAAATGTCTTTTAAAAGATTATATTAAGATGCAGCTCTACAATTAGGAGTTACTGGGTTCACTGAAATTGCCTGCCACTCTCCAGGTAAAGCAATTAAAGGGTATAGAAATTTCTCCAACTGATCAGATTATAGAAGTTCAAATCTAAGTGTCTGACTCATACTTCATGAAAAGCTACTATTTCTGCATTGAACAACTATCTGCCAAAAGCTGACTCCAAAGAGAAACTATTGTCTCCCGGGGTGCTTAGTACAATTAAAGAAAATGAAAGTATAAATTTACCAAATAAGATAAAGGGATGGATCTTAGGTTTTCTTTAAGGTGAATACATACTTGAAAGTATGTCTACTCCTATAAGTTAAGCGGAGAAGGACATGAGCATATAATTAAGGGCTCAAATGTGTGACATAGACCTTTTAGTATAGAAAGTTGAATAAACAGAAAAGGTAAACAAAGAACTTGAAAGCCAAGAAACCCTCCTCAGGGTTCACCTCTGTTTGTCTGTAAGATAATCAAACTTTGAGAAAAAACAGTAAATGAAAACTTAATGGAGA
Source organism: Indri indri (assembly GCA_004363605.1). NCBI lineage: Eukaryota > Metazoa > Chordata > Mammalia > Primates > Indriidae > Indri > Indri indri. The sequence goes on from RJWJ010031372.1 coordinate 6,070, forward strand.
GAAGATTGTCTCTTATAGGATTGACTTTAAGAACTCGGTAACCTTCACAAAGATCTTCCTGTAGCTTAAACCTATGATCGAGGAAAAGAATACAAATAGCAGAGCTGAGATATTGTCTAAGTCTCACACTGTTCCATATAAAGGAATGTTGGAATGTTTTGAGACACGGTTTTGGTATATGGCAAAGAGTCACAAAATTGAGTGTTTTTAGGTACCAAACAGGTCCACAATGGATGGACGTTAGACAAGAGGGATTAATGGGCACTATGTTTAACTGGCCCATGTAAATGTAGACGGTGCTTCTCAACATCATGTAATTGTTGCTAGGTTCAAAAATGCAGCCTGTTTGGTTGTTTATTTGTTTTTGGCCAATATGCCAAGAAATTCGGGAAATATGTTAATGTTAAATATTATGACCTTTAAATATTGTTTTAACTAACAACAACAACAAAAAAAAAATCACATTCCATCAAAAACAAATAAACAAACAAACAAAAACCTGCCAGCCAGCTATGGGTCTCCTTTTGCCATTTAGTGAGATAATGGTATAAAATTTGGGGGTAAAATTCTATGGTTAAAGAGTTTTGGGAGGCCAAGTAGAGGTGACAATTCTCAGATTCAGAGCTGGGAAACAGGGCATTGAAGAGAAATTCTGCTTATTACGCACTTTGGATTGAGGTTTGTAGGAGAATCATGTCAATATTGGCAGGAAACAAGGGAAATAGGAGGAAGGGAGTCTAGTTTGAGCATACAGAAATTCAGGGGCAGGTCTTTGGGGAAAGCCTATACAGTCTATAATCACACATAAGCGAATAAAGGTGTGATATCTAAGATGAAACAGAGTGAGGACCATTAATCACCTTCTTTACTAAACTTCCACAATTTTCTACAAACACAAAGCTTAGAAAGATACTCTGGACTGTATATAAAATGTTGGAAGTGAAACTGCTAAGTAGAACAAAGAGCAACCAATTGCTTTGATTGGGATTCTCCCATCTCATTACTATACACACATTTACGAAAATGTATCATTTTCTGGTAACTTTGCCAATTAAATGCACAGGCTGCCTTTGAGGAGAGTAAATCCTGGAACTTACTTAATGCTATCTCTTTTCCACAATTCCCTCTGAGAAAACCATACTTGATTCTGTTCTATTGTGAGTAATTTGCCCTTTTCCTAAAGAGTTCCTTTCTCCATTGTCTTATGGTTCCCCTGACACATCTTTGAAAACAGGCAATAAATATCAATTCCATGTGGTTCTGATTCTTCTGGCTACCTCACATTGCATCCAGAATAACTTACAGTTTAATATTATTTATAATAATAAAAAAGCACTATGATGTTTTCCAGATGTTTCTAACATTTAAAAACAGAGTTGATTCAGACACTAGGATTACAGGCACTAGAAATGAATATAATTCCCAGAAAACTACAATAAATATCCTATATTTCATTTTCTTTTCTAAAATAAAAATTTCTTGTTGTAGAAGTAGTACCTGATAATTATAAAGTATATGAATAGACATTTCTCCAAAGAAGACATACAAATGGCCAACACTTCAAAGAAATGCCGATCAAAACTACAAGTAAATATCACCTCATACCTTTTAGGATGATTATTACTTATTAATAAAAAAAATGAGTGTTGGGAAGGACGTGGAGAAACTGAAACCCTTATACACTCTTGGTAAGAATGTAGAATGGTATGAACAGTATAGTTCATTGAAAATTAAAAATAAAATGACTATGATTTAGCAATCCCACTTCTGGGTATATAACCAACGGAATTGAAATCGGGATCTTGAAAAGATATCGGCACCCCCATGTTCATTGAAGTATTATTCACAATAGCCAAGACATGGAAGCAACCTCAAAGTCATTCAACAGATAAATGGGTAAAGAAAGTGTGGTGTGGCCGGGTGTGGTGGCTCACGCCTGTAATCCTGGCACTCTGGGAGGCCGAGGCTGGCGGATTGTTTGAGCTCAGGAGTTGGAGACCAGCCTGAGCAAGAGCGAGACCCCGTCTCTCCTAAAAATAAAAAGAAATTAATCGGACAACTAAAAATATATAGAAAAAATTAGCCAGGCATGGTGGCGCATGCCTGTAGTCCCAGCTACTCGGGAGGCTGAGGCAGATAGATCACTTGAGCCCAGGAGTTTGAGGTTGCTGTGAGCTAGGCTGACACCACGGCACTCACTCTGGCCCAGGCAAAAGAGTGAGACTCTGTCTCAAAAAAAAAAAAAAGAAAGAAAGAAAGTGTGGTGTATACATACAATGGAATATTATTCAACCTTAAAACAGGAAGAAATCCTACCATTTGTAACATGCATGAACCTAGAGAAGATTATGCTAAGTGAAATAAGCCAGTCACAGAAGGACAAACACTACATAATTCCACTTCTGTAAGATATTTATAATAGTCAAACCCACAGAAGGGGAAAATAGAATGGTGATTGTCAGGAACTGGGAAGTTCTTGCTCAGTAAAGTTCTGGTCATACAAGGTGAAAAAATTCTAGAGATCTGTTGTACAACATAGAACCTATAGTTAGTGAAACATTGTTGTGCACTTTAAAATATTAAGAGGATACTCACCCTCAGCCAGTACTTTAAAAAAATGTTGGGAGGATACATTTCAAATCAAGCCTCCTTTATAACAAAACACACACACACAAACACAAGAAAATTTTGGAGGTGACAGATATGTTTAGTATCTTTATTGTAGTGAAGGTATCCTGGGTGTATATGTATGTTCAAACTCAACAAAATATATGCATTAAATATGTGAACTCTTTTGTGTTTTAATTTTATATCAATAACATTTAAAAAGTGTTTGAATTTTATTTAATTATATGAAATAGAAAACGACATTCCCTTAAGCGTCTTTTTTTCCACACACTGCTACAACAGCACCCCTCGGCTTTCCATACACTGTGCACATTTGGTATATCTCCCTCTAAGATGTTTGTATATTGCTTTTTCCTTTGCCCACATTACATATAGATAGATGATAAAGGCTGAGGAGCCAATGGGGCGAAGCTACCCTCTGTGGGATTATGACTGAACACCTCTGAGTCAGAATCCCACCCAGGTGGAACTGCAGATAGATGATAAATGTGTCAGTAGATGACCAAAAAAAAAAAGATGCTTGTAAACTAAACTAAAATTACATCACTCACCCATGTTGTTTTGCTATTTTCACCTCAGTAACATTGACATAGGCAATCTCTTCCAATTATTAAAGTCTGCATAGTATTCTATAATATAGACATTCCAGAATAGTTAATTTAACCAATTAACTATTGACAGACAAATATTTGATTTTTTTCCAACAAAATGGGAAATAACAGGAAGAAACTTTGATTTCCAACTGAGTTTGAAACCTGAACTTAAAAGAAATCTACCTTATGATTATGAAGATTTATTTTTAAAAGCACTTGTCTGTTTTTAAGATTGTTTCTGTACTCTCAACCAAATGGTTTCTTTATGGTGGATGCCTTAAAATTTCTAAATGTTCAATAGTGCAGAATTTATTTATAATTAAAGGCTTTTTCCTTGGTATAAATTAATGAGCATATTTTTACTTATTCAATTTTTGTTCAAAATATAAACAAATGAACGAATAATTTGATCCCAGATAAGAAAGAATTGATGCTAACACTGAGTCTCCTGAATGAGAATTGATTAATGAAATAGTAAGGGTTTGTCTCCAGGTCATACTGTAGGAAACTAAAAGAAGAAGATAATTATAATTTTAAAGTTAACTTGATTTTATTAATTTTCTATTAAAATTAGAGATTTTTGGCAGGGGGAAAGCACAGTACTCTTTTTAAAATTAGTTATTATCAGAGCTTATTATTCTCCTATTGAAATTTTTTAAAATATATTAAAAAACAAAGTTCAGGAAGGTGGTAGACTAGAAGCAGCCTGCATAATGCTGCTCCCGGAGAGAAAATCAAAAGTGGCAAGTAGATACCCATTTTTGGACCCACTGTGTGAGAGCACTGGGAATCCACAGAGAGGAAGCAGGAGTGAAGGGAAGAAGACAGAAGTGGGACAAGCTGCCAAGCAGGCCTGGAGGTACTTAGGGAAGGGGCCCACATGATGGAAAGGGACAGAGAAGATAACCCCAGGCTCCATGCTTCCCTCGAAGGTACTGCAACTGGAGCAGGGGGAGGGACTCTGGACTTGTACAGAGACCTGACTGGAGGCTGTGCAGCTGCATTGCTCTGGAGAGAAGGGATGGCTGGCTTGAGAGCCCTGGGCACTGCAGCTGGTGCCATTGTAACATCCCAACCCTGGGATGCTACTTCTGCCCAGGGTCAGATCTATGACTGCTGTCTCCCCCTTGCCCCTGCCAAGCTGGGAGGGGAAATCCTAGTACTTGCATGCACCCCATGGGCAGGTAATGTACACCCCCACCACTGCCACCTAAGCAGAGCAGGAAACCACAGGCTTGTGCCTGCTGCAGTGGCCTGGGACACCCTGTGCAACCACACCTCCCATGGGCCCATAGGCCTCAATGCCCAACATCTGCACCACTGCTGCTGCCGCTGTCTGGAAGGCCCAAAGCAGGGTGAAAATCAGCACAGCCACTGCCTTTGGATCTGAGCAGACTGCACACTGTAGACCTGTGCAGTCCTGAGCAGGTGCCCTGGGCACCATGCCCTGTGAGCACTCTGCCCCACCTGTGAGTCCAGCACTGCAGCTGCCCCAGCCTGTGAGTGAGAGTGTCACACCCTGTGGACCAGCTCTATCCCATGCAGGCTCCCTGTCCTGTATGTTCTCTATCCTGGGGTCCCACTCCACCCCATGCCTGAGCTGGCCTACAGACCCACTCTGCACTGGGGGCCCACTCTACCCCCCAGGCCTATTCCACACCAGGGGCCCATTTCACTCTATGGACCTTCTCTGCACTGGGGGCCTGTTCTGCTCTGTGGGCCCTCTAGTCCCTGTGTGCCTGTTACACCCTGCACGTGCACCTCACCCTGTGCACATCTGGCAGCACCCAAACACCCGGTACCGCAGCCACCCAGGCCTGCAAGCATGTGCACTGTGCCCGGTGGACCTCCACCGTCCTGCATGCACACCCCTTACTCCTGGCCAGCCCTAACTCACATGTGCACTTTGCACCAGGGCCTGGCCTTGCCACAGTGGCTCAGTGATAACCACAGAGGAATAGGGAAGACAATGCAGAGCAGCCGTGCTAAAGGCTTGTGTTGCATACGCCCCTCTCCTGCCTGGTCATGTTTCCAGAGAAGGACCCAAGCACACCACCCAGGAAACATCCCTATCTTCACCTAGCAACAGGGGTCCCAGGAGAAAGAAACAGGTGTACCATATCTGCTTTCTGTTTTGAGCTGAGAGAGGAGGACACAGATGAGAAGGAACCAGAATAAATCCCCTGGCAGCATAAAAAACAGCTGTCTCCACACCTTCAAAGGATCATAATAATTCTCCAATAATGCACACCAAACCAAAAGGAATTCAGATTATGGATGGCAAATACAATAAATGGAATTGAGGAGATGGTAGAAGATCATCTCAAAGAAACAAACAAACAAAATTCATGACACAAATGAAAAATTCACTGAAGAGATAGATAACATTAGAAAAGAGATAACAGAACTTAAAGAAATGCAAGGGTCATTTCAGGAATTTCAAAATATAGCAGAAAGCTTAAACAACAGACTAGATCAGCAAAGGAAAGAATTTCAGAGCTTGAAGACAAGGGTTTCAAAGTAAGCCAGTCAGTAAAAAATGTAGAAAAAGAACAAAGAGGAATGAACAATCACTGTGAGAAACATGGGATTATACAAAGTGAGAAAATATGGTCGATTATTTTATCTAATTCTCTTATTATCTATGAAGCATATTAAAGTAAGCTAGTCACTATTTAGGTGCCTATAAGAAAATTCATATTGAAATAAAATATTTTATACTTTTCCATATTATAAATGTAGTTTTTCTTTAAAGATTAAAAATGATGTTTCTAATATCCACAATTACAGTTGGAGACTTCAACACCACTCTTTCAATCACTGATAGAACAACTAGACAGAAATTAAGGGAAGATATAGGAAAACTTAACACCATCAACCAACAGGATCTATAGAATATGCCACATAACAACAGCAAAATTGATATACAAGATTATTTTGAAATTTACATAGAAAGGCAAAGGAACTAGAATAACCAAAACAATTTTGATAAAGATTAAAATGGGAGCAAACGTTCTACCTGATTTGAAGACTGATTATATAAATCCAGTAATCAAAACTGTTTACTATTAGTAGAATGACAGGCACATGGATCAATGGAATAGAATAGATCCACCCAGATACAGCCAATTAATTTATTACAAAGATTAAAATGAAATTTGATGAAGAAAATACAGACTTTTCAACAAATGGGTGCAAGTAGACATCTATAGAAAATAAAAAATTTCCATACACAAGCATAAATTAACTCAAATGGATAAAAGACTTAAATGTAAAATGTAAAACTATAAAACTCAGAAAAAAGCAGAAGAGAAAAATCTTTGGAATCAAGGTCTAGGGAAAAATTCTTAAATTTGACATGAAAGCTTAATATATAAAATGATAATTTATAAATTGGGCCACATTAAAATTTTTGATGTGTGAAAGACTCTGCTTTGGGAATGAAAAGACAAGCTATAGAGGGAGAGAAAATATTTGCAAAACACATATCTGAATTGTGTCTAGAATATGTTATTAATAGAACTATATAAACTGAGCAGTAAAAAACCAAATAGCCCAATTGAAAAATAGGCAAGACATTAAGATTTATTTCACCATAAAAGGATGTACAGATGGCAAGGAAGCTTATTAAAAATGTTCAGCATCATTAGTCATTGGGGAAATGCAAATTAAAATTGCATTGAGTAATCACTACTCATATATCACAATGACTAAAACAAAAAATAGTGAAAATACCAAATGCTGGCCAGAAAGCAGAGAAACTGGATCCTGATACAAGTGCTGGTGGGAGTATAAAATGATAAAACCACTCTGGAAAGATGCTCAGTTTCTTAAAAAACAAAACATGCAACTACCATACGACCTTGCAATTGCACTCCTGGGCACTTATCCCAGGAACATAAAAGGTTTTATGTTCACACAAAACCTGTACATGAATGTTTATAGCAACTTTATTTCTAACAACCCAAACCTGAAAACAACCCAGATGTCCTTCAATAGGGGAATGGTTACACAAACAGCGGTGCCTCCGTACTATGTAATACTACTCATCTATAAAAAGGAAAAAACTGTTGTTTGATGCAACAACCTGGATGAACTTACAGAGAATTATATTAAGTAAAAAACACCAATCCCTAAAGGTTACATACTGCATGCTTTCATTTATGCAAAATTTTTGAAGTAACAAAATTTTAGAAATGGAAAACAGGTTACTGGTTGCCAGGGCTTAAGAAGTGGGTTGAGGTAGGAGGGGAGTGTTATTCTAGAAGAGCAACTTGAGGTATCCTTGTGCCGAAGAAAATGTTCTGTATCATGCCTGTTTCTCCGTTGATGTATGGGTTGTAATATTACACTATAGTTTTGCAAGATGTTAACATTAGGGGAAACTGAGTAAGGGTAAATGTTGATCTTTCTGTATTATTTCTTTCCACTCCATGGGAATCCATTATTATCCATAATTATCCCAAAATAAAAAAATTTAATTTAAAGTAAGTGATGCTCCTAGAAAAAGTGCCATGTCTAACATGTTAGTGTGGCAGGGATACCCTAACCAACTGCAAACTACAAGTTTAATGGATGGTTAAAATTTAGAAAACCAATATACAGTTGCTACTCTTGGTCCAGGTGGTTGAACTTAGAATTGTGATTATTTCTGCCATTAGGGATAATGGTAGTTTGTCATTTTTGCAGAACAGTCCTCCATTAAGTAAGATTGATACTGGAAAAATGTCCGACTGTTTTATTTATTTATTTATTTATTTATTTATTTATTTATTTATTTATTTATTTTTGAGACAGAGTCTCACTCTGATGCCCAGGCTAGAGTGCCGTGGCATCAACCTAGCTCACAGCAACCTCAGTCTCCTGAGCTCAAGCGATCCTTCTTCCTCAGCCTCCTGAGTAGCAGCTGGGACTACAGGCCTACAGGCACATGCTACCACACCCGGCTAATTTTTTTCTATTTTTAGTAGAGACAGAGTCTCACTCTTGCTCAGGGTGGCCTCTGACTCCTGAGCTCAAGCAATTCTCCCACCCCTCCTCCCAGCTAGGCCTCCCAGAGTGCTAGGATTACAGGTGTGAGCCACCACACTAGGCCCATCTGTTTTCATTTAAACAAGAATCATTGTCATTTGAAATAGTCTATTTTTCTTCACATTCTACCTCAATGATTCTGCTACTAGAAGGAAAACAACTTTGATGTAATCTTTATGCTTTTTGGTCTAGTGTGGACTCATGTAGTAATTCAACAAAGACTTCTGATGCATTGAAACTACAGAACAATTCAAACCAGGCTACCCCCCATGATTTTTAAATAAAATTGCTATTTATTACTAGTTTTTTCAGCAGGCTAAAAAAATCAATGCATTCAAATAAAGTTGATTTTTGTATTTCATCTCTGAGAAAACAAGAAATGATATGTACCTAAGGAAAAATGTCACACACACACACACACACACACAGACACACACACACGCAGAGTCTTACCCACAAACACACACATACACACAGACATTAAAGAACTTTTAATGAGACCATTTGAGAACAATGAAGTTAAATCTGAAATACCAAAACTAGAACAAGTTATAAGTATTTTATAAAAAATAAATAACATTAACATAGTCTGAATCAAAGTTTATTCACACACATTATTGATATGAATTTTTAAGGTGGGAATCTTTCTGTCTGTTTTAGAGATTAAAAAACAAATTTGGAGATGTTAAGTGACTTACTTGCCCAAAGTAGCATATTTGTTAGTGATAAAAGTAATCACTAAAATTGTTGACAAATTAATATGTGTCACTGCTACAAGTATTTTAGATGGCTTTTCTCATTTAATACTCAAAATAATCTTACATGAAAAAAACTGTTGTCTCAATTTCAAAGATGAGAGCCTTAAATCAATTTGTACATCATCTTGCAGTAGGTGTGTGATAGTGCCAGGTTTTGATCCAGATAGCCAAACTCTGGAGTCCACTCATTTGATCAATATTTTCTGCTGAAAAATGGCAAATCCAGAATTCAGCCTTTCCTTGCCTAGAAAAGGATTACTTCTCATCTAAATACAGAGAGAAAAACTGAACAGCAAAACTTCAGTGACTTGTAAGACAATATCAAATAATCTTTAATATACATATATATACATAAAATTATGTCATTATATATAATTGGAATCCCAGAAAATTGTGTGGAAAATACATATTTGGAAAAATGCTTGATGAAATAATGTTCAAAATTTTTGCAAATTTGATTAAAGTTGCAAATTGACAGATCCAAGAAAGTCAATGAATTTCAAACTGAAAAAACATAAAGAAAATCATGCCAGGACACATAATCAGAAATCTAAAAACCACTGATAAAGAGAAAATTTAAAAGCATCCAGAGAAAATAGACACAGAGTATTATGTGATCAAAACAGGAACAAAGTTTGGAATGAGAACTGACTTAATCAGAAACTGTGTAAACCAGAAGACAATGGATAAACATCTTTATAGTTCTGGAGGGGAGAAATAACTGACAGCCTAGAATTCTTTACTCAGTGAAGTTATTATATAAAATAAATATGAAATAAAGACAATTCCAAACACACACATACATATATATATATACACACACACATAATCAGTCAATTTTAAAGGGTTAAATCATACAAAATATGTTTTCAAGCAAAAAGGGAAATAAACACTAAATTAATGAGAGAAATGTATGAGAAAAATTTCTAAATCTTTAGAAATTAAAGAATATCTTTCAATAACTCATGTAAAAGAAAAATCAGAAGGGGGAAATTAGGAAATAATTTGAACTGAATCAAAACAAAAATGAGCTATATTAAAATATGTGTAAGGCAACTAAAATAGTTCTTACAGGGAAATATTAAAATAATTATTAAATTATATTATTAATTCATAATTAAATTTATTTTTATTATTTGAACTATAAAAGAAAAAGGAAGAAATGTCTCAAATCAGCGATCTATGCCTCCATATGAAAAGCTAAATATGAATATAAAAAATATAAAAAAATTAAGAAGAACAAATGTAACTGAAAGTAACCAGAAGGGGGAAAAAAAAAGAAGAAGAAGAAGGGTAGAGGTCATGAAATAAAAAGGAGAAATATGATCAAGTATACTAGACGTAATCATTGATTATATTCGCAGAAATAATTTGCTTACACTTCCTTTCTGGACCAGGAAATGTCTACTTTAGTTCATGCATTTTAATTTTAAATAAATCCTCAAGTCATTAAAATAGCATTGGTGCTTATAGTAATTTGACTGCAATACATCTCTATTTCACAACACACTCCTTATGCATCTATACGTGTCAAAGAAGTCAGTGATCTTTTAACAAAAAGGTGACACCATTGCGGTGGCTCACACCTGTAATCCTAGCACTCTGGGAGGCCGAAGCAGGATGATCGATTGAGGCAGGAGGATCGCTTGAGGTCAAGAGTGTTGAGACCAGCCTGAGCAAGGGCAAGACCCTGTCTCTACCAAAAATAGAAAAAAACAAAAATTAGCCTGGTGTGGTGGAGTGCCCCTGTAGTCCCAGCTACTCCGAGGAGTGAGGTTGCTGAGAGCTAGGCTAGGCTGACGCCAGGACACTCTAGCCTGGGTGACAAAGTGAGACTCTGTCTCAAAAAAACAAAAAGCCAAAAAAAACCCAAAAGATGGATTGTACATCTTGCCTTCCATGGGTAGGAAAATCTAAGAGATACTTAATTCTCTTTTTGCGAAAATAATATTTTTTACATGTATGATTTAAGGGAAAAAATTGAAAACATCATAACGTACTGAAGAGTTGCATAAAATTCACTTCTGCATAAAACACATACTGAGCACTGTAAGTCAAAGTTTTGAGATTCAGTTGATGCTGCCTACACTGTCTAGTCCCTTTGCAGAGAATGTACTCCTATTCCTCTCTATCTTCTGGGGAACTCATCTTTATTTATCTTTAAAATTCACTCATATGCAACTTCTATGTTTTCTGAAATAGACACATCGACCTGACTTCTTAACTCAAAAGGCTCTCTCATTAGCCATATCCCAGTTACTTTCTTTGCCTCTGGGAAATCATTCCATCACTCCATGCTTCCGCCAATATGTGGTCTCAGTGGGAAGTTCACAGCCTCTCACCACCCTGGGTTAAACAGTTTGTCCAGAGGTGTGCATGTGATCCAATTGGAGTGCTTTCCAAGGAATTTTTAAACTGGAGCTAATAGCATTATAATATTTGGCCCAAATTAAAATGCTGTAATTAATTATAGCTTAAAGTATTACAATTTATAATGGAAGTGTGCTTTAAAAAATGTGGTATGGGACCACAAAGTAGTTACTACAGTGAGTTTTGGTTTGTGGTTTTTGGTAATAAGAAAGCTTGTCATACTGCCGTTCACAGAAAGATGTAAATTAGGTAAGTGGGAATAGTGGATGATTGCAGAGGGAAAATGAGTGAATTTTTTTAACCTACTGAGCTTGAAAGAACCCCAAAAGAAAGTGGCTAAATAGATTTATTTTATTGTATGTTAGGGTTCAAATTCTGTTGTTATCAATACTTGTTACATGACATTGAACAAGTCATTTCATCTCACAAACTTGTTTCCTCATCTTTAAAAAAACTATTAACTTTTATTCATGGAAGCCTTAAAACAAGGGCCTTGATAAAAAATGATCATTCCTTTTTTTCTAATTTCCACTATTAAGACTTGTTTGTCCATAAAAATTAAAAGGTGTAGGTGGTATTAATAATATTTTTCATGTACAGCTTCAGCTTTTGGGATAGGGATGGTACATTTGTGTGAATAACGATTATTACTGAAACATAATTGCAAATGATTACTGTATAATTAAACATTTTTGATAAGTAAAAAAAAAAGCTATTAACTCTATAGAGTGATTTTTGAATATCAATGGAGATAATGTGGATAAAACATACACCCTCCCCACATCTTTGACAATTACTTGGAACATAGTCCCGTTATTTAGCTAGTACTTTACTAGGTTAATTTGCAAGAAAGTGTTGAAAGAGTAGGTTTCTTGAACTAGAAGTTATTCACGATACAATTAGCTGTGGCAGTCACATAAGCTGATGGATATATACTGGTATCAATGTAAATAGCAGCAACATGTCTTTCTGGAGTGCAATTACCTCCTCAAAGGATAGTAATTATTTACATTATGCAACTCATTTCCCCCTCCTTTTCCCTTGCTATCTTTCCTCCCTGCCAGATACCTATACCAAACTTTAAACATACAGACCTATCAGGATAGTGCTGTTCTGACAGTATCACCTATGTTTTCTGCACTGACCTCTTATGCTATCCTTTCTCTCTCTTTCACATACTACCTTTGGTAATATCCCAATCCAATCCGTTACACAAGTCAGAGAAGAAAGTGGAGCTCTTCCCTAATCACCCATTCCCTTGAGATACAGATAATTCAGAATTGAGATCAGGCAATTCACTGCATTTACTGTTATTGCCAGCACATACTGTATATTCCTTATAAGCAGGTGTAGCAGAATGCTAGGTGTTAGTAACTGAGAATGCTTAAATAATACATTATACAAGAGAATCCACTTTACCTCTCTAAATAATGGACATGATCTCTATCTACAAACAAGAGTTCAAAATTATCCACTTTCCTTTGCTACAGGGCAACATGGTATATGTCAAGGATGCAACTGGAGAAGATAAAACTTACGTCAAACAACAATAAACTCCAATATCCATTACACAAAATTGTCGGGAAACTTTCCATAACTCTGAGTGAGTCTTCAATTGTCAAAGTAAAGTTTATAAGATCATATTTTATTCCCTAGTGCTTTGAATCATGCTGTTATGATTTTGTTCTATAACGTGCTTGACATTAATACTTCTAGCCTAAAAAGGATAGAAATAATGATTAAATGTCTCTAAGAAGGACAAAACAGAGTGTTTTTTTAATTGTGAATTGGACTCTATAGGGTAAAGCATAAAGTTTATTTTGT
>RJWJ010031373.1:0-19265 GCA_004363605.1 Indri indri
TATATTTAAGTACTTCTTACAAAAGTTGGCTCATGTTGTACATTCTACTGTCGTATGATTTTTTTCCCACTTAAAATGTTTACAAAATATTTTAAGGGCATTAAATATTCTTCTTCATTATCATTTTAATGACTTTATCATATGGGTAGATCAAAATTTATTTATCCAGACCACTGTTGTTGAACCTCTTTATTTCTAATATTTATTGTTATAAAGATTATAGACATCTTTATGTGAATATTTGAACACATCCACAATTATTTACTTAGGATGAATTTCCCTAAAAGTAGGTAATAGGTTTAACCAAATTTTACAGGTTTTTTTTTATATATTACCAAATTGCCCTTTAAAAGCTGTGTTTTAAGTTTCTGGCACTGAATTTATTTTGACTTAAAGTTTAAAATTTTTACATAGTACTTAAAGTAATTTAAAAGGAGAAATTTACCTAGCCATGCATGTGCTGGAAAAGAAAGATAAATAAATATACAATGTGCCAACAATCCAAATTTGCAGAGGAGATAGCTCACAATCTACAAGTCTAAGAGTTATTTGAACACATTCATATGGCTTCCTTCCTAAATGTACTATAGCAAATTGAGTTTTAAAAAATCAATTATTTGCTTTGTCTACATAAACTTGACTTTGTGTCCACAAAGCAATATTTTCCACATCAACTGAAGATGTGGAAGCAGTGGCTCAGAGAACTCATAACATATCTACCAAATGCTAACATGTGCCAAACCATTGCCAATGTCTACTTTTTCTTTTATTTAATCCCAGAACAGCCTTCTTTTGCAAAAGAGGGAACCAAACCTCAGAACAGCTGAGGGGCTTGTTCTAGGTCACACAGCAGTGAAGTTGCAGAATGGAATCTATTTCATTCCAAAAAAGCACAGTTTTTACTTTTCTGTATTAGCTCCTTATAAACTCTACACTTCAGCATGACTTTGTTCCTATACACCCCACATCCTATCAACTTTCACTTGCATTTATATTTATATTAACAATTGACCTTTGAGAACTGAACACATGTTCTACTTGCAGCCCTTGGTCATGCTCAGTTCCTGTTTATTTTAATCAGGCCATTTTAAAATTATATGTAGTACCCTAACACAGAAGACTTTAATATTAATAAGGATTAACCACATGTATACTATAAAATAATACAAATTAACCCCAGTAGTGGTCATTTATATAGCTTGAGCTATATCTTAATATTCCTATTATTCAACATTGAGCAATGGATTGTAGTTTTTTTTAAACCATATGGTAGAAAATATTGGTAGAGAAAAATATTCAACTGTCATTACCACAGATAATTTAAAACACATAATTAACAAAGTAAAGTATTGTATAGTGTAGTGAGACACAAAAGCAATCAAGTCATACATGTTCAGGTCACTGATGTTTAGTAGAAAAAAGTGGATAATCTGAGGTCATAAATCCTTTGAGTCCCACCTTGATCTCTTACTAATGTATAACTTTGGACAAGTTCCTTCTTCCCTCTGAGCTTTCATTTACGCACCTTTAAGATATAATGATTTTTTTTTCAAATGCTTAGGAGGGTTCAGTTTGATATCAAATATGGCAGTCCAAATTGCAAAGTGATATTAAAATATTGGCAGAGAAAAAGCAGAAAGAATTTGGAATTTCAATATCATAGTCAAAAATGAATATCAAATGACTTTTCCCCCAACTATTGCATTTCCCACAGATGATTTGTACACACGCCATGTCCTTCAGTGCCTGGAGGCAATCACCTGAGCTGGTCTCTCCACCTGGACTGCACTATTCCCTTGCCATCTGGACTGGACCAGTCTCTTTCTCATCTAGGAGCCTAGATGAGATTCAGCTCATGCATCCCCTCCTTGAGAAGCCATTTCTATGTCTCTGCCAGGTCTGCCACCAGATGCTAAATGTTTCTTCCACTGTGCTTGCATCATTCTTCATACATGATTCTAAAGAGTGATGTCTCATTGCCCTACATGGTTATGTACCAAATGAATGAGTGACATAACAATTTCTAGATAGCTTTTTTTTGAGCTGATAGATCTGTTTCCCTTCACTCAAAACAGGAGGGAAGAGTACTTCATAAACAAACCCTGAGCAGCCAGGAATCTCTCTGACTTCCTTCTGGGAGTTTAGCTGTTGGACTATGGCAGTTGATATTCGCCAAACCTCAGGGTATTTCATTTTTACAGTCACCCTCAAGCCCCAGCATTCCTTCTATTCCTGTGGCCAAAATTCACCTGGACCTTTTCTTTCATCATCATCCTCTACCAGAAGCCCGCAACAGTCAGCCCTCTGCAGCCTCAGGTTCCACATCCACAAGTTCACCCAACCACAGATCAAAAATATTTGGAAAATAAATTAAAAAATAGAAATAACAATACAACGATAAGAAAAAAATAAAAATTTTAAAATACAGTATAATAACTATTTACATAGCATTTACATTGTATTAGGTATTATAAGTAATCTAGAGATGATTTAAAGTATATAGGAGAGTGTGGATATGTTATATGCAAATACTGTGTCACTTTGTATAAGGGCTTAAGCATCTGCAGATTTTGGTCTTGGGGGCATCTGGAACCAGTCTTCTGAGGACACTGAGTAAGAACTGAATACTGTCTTCTAGTGAGTTCCGAGACAAGCTAAGGGCTGCACAAAAGAGATTTTCGAAGACCCCTTAGGTAAAACCATTATCTAGCCAAGTCACAGGATTTTATCTCTGGGGATAATGGTAGAGTAAGGCTCACTGTATCTGGCGTCAATGCAGTCGTACAAAATAGAAATTATCCCCATTTTATAGACAAGGACACTAAGGCTAGTGAGGTTCAGTACCATGGCCAAGGCTGCACAGGGAGGGCCAACACGTGACTGCAGCTCTGTCTGGTGCCAACACTCCTGTCCTCTCCACTGCACTGTGGTGCCTCCTACCTGCCCCCTGCCTTAACTCATCCCTCAGGACTCAGTTTACCCGAACAGGGCACAGTTTTAGACAGAGCGAGACAATTTCTTTACCAGGAACTGATTTTTTGCCCAGACTATGCAAGGCCAGAAGTCTCATTGTGAGGAAGGATTCGTTTCCAAGTTTCTTATCCGATAGAAATTCATTATCTTATCCTACTATTTCTTTACCTGAGCTGAATTGTTTGTTTGTGTTTTGGTTTTTGAAGGTTTCACACCCTTGCAAGTCCACTTATCCAAGAAGCCAGCTTTGAGGCACATTTGCATGAAGGACATTTACTAGGAAGGGAAGGACGCACGCTTGGTCAGAGGAGGAAGAAGTGATACAGTCACAGCAAAGACTTCAGCCAATTCCATAGGAAGCTCTGAAGCTGGGATGGCCCTGCAGGGTTGTGACCCTGACTGCCAGTCATTGGGCGTTGGGGGTCCCCAGGGAAGGGGCTGCTCCTCTGGAGAGAGGACGTGCTGTTCAGCCCAGCGAGATGGGGAAGCAGGTACTCAGCTGCACGCTGACCAAGGGCAGCACGCCCAGCCTGGGGATGGAGTGCGTCAGGGTAAAGGAGACTGTCACACAGCGTGTGCTTTAATGCCTTGGAGCAATCACCCAAGCCTCTCTCTCCATCTCGCCTGCGCTACGCCTTTTGCCAACTGTGCTTGTGTGAACAGTGTATGAAAGGGGCACAACACAGAGCCCACTACCCAAGGTGTCTCCCAGGAGTCCAGCGAGCATTAGGCAGTGAGCAGCCTGTGCCTGGGGTCCCGATAAGAGGCTGGATGATCAAACACTGTTTGGTGGCAAAGCCTTGCACTAAGAATAGGAAACCTAGTGTTGCTGTTCTCTGTGTGCATTTAGCCATGTTTTATTTGTTCTCTGAACTTGTTTCTTGGGGCCCATGGGTGACAGTCCTCAGCAAAAACTCTATCCCCTTATCTCTTCATTTATAAGGTGAGTGTCGGGTTAGGTGTTACCTAATATCTCTCCAAGTTCTTAAATCCATACTAGAATATTATAATGGGTTCTCAGATTTTATTTCATTTTTATCTTTTTTTTTTTTTTTTTTTTTTTTTTTTTTTTTTTTTTTTTTTTTTTTTTTTTTTTTTTGAGACAAAGTCTTACTCTGTTGCCCAGGCTGGAGTGCAGTGGCCCAGTCATAGCTCACTGCAGCCTCGAACTCCTGGTCTCAAGCAAACCTCCCACCAGAGCCTCCAAAGTAGCTGGGACTGCTATGGAGTAGTAGCCACTGTGCCTGGCTAATTTTTATTATGTGTTCTTTATTGACTAAGTTAATAAGCTTTAGTTTTCATTCGATTCCCATAATCATGCAATTTCATAGGTGGAGCAAGCCTCAGAAACAGTCCAACACTCTTACTTGACTCATGAGTAAATGAGTGCATTGGTGGGGGTAGGGAAGGAAATTGACTTGTTCAAGGTCACACAGCAAGTAATGACAGAGTAGAGAACATCATTCATGTCTTCTGACCTATCCCAAGGTCCATCACACACCCCACCACGAGCACACACAAACTCCAGCTGCTGCTGGTATATTCCAGCCTACATGGCAGCACAATTTTCTTTTCTTGTGTTAACATTATTCTAGCATGTAATATCTGTGTTTAAGGCAATGACCTGAGAAATATTTTTATTTCCGGTGCTGTACTTATTTTGCAGGGTTTATTAATTTTATTTATGTATTTGATCTCTCAAATGAAATAATAAACTAATTAGTAGGACAATTTACTGGTATGCTCCGCTGAGGGTGTTTTATAGCCTCGGTGCAAGCTTGCCTAACTGTGGTGTCAGCAGATCCGCTTTCTGCCCCGCTGCCCTTAATTTCAGCCATCAGACACACATGGCAGGCAGCCCTGTGCTGGGGGCTTGTGCCTCCAGGGGCCGTCTGGAGATGTCGGGTCATGGGGCAAAGGAACTTTCACCCAGGAGCCTCCCCAGAATTCAGTCCATGGAGAGGCTGCTGTGTACAATTTGAAGGGGTGAGAGTGAGGCTCCCAGAGAACAGAACTGGGGTGCTTTGAATGAGAATTTCCAGGTGAGGGGGAAGCTGTGCGTGTGGAAGCGTTGGAAGTCACAGCTGAAGAGGCTCATATTCCATCATGACTAAGGGCAGAGAAGGAGAGTGCAGGGAGACCAACATGAACACAGGAGACACCGGGACATTCATTGCAAGATGTAGAAGCAGAGAGAGGAGAAACGCTAGAAGACCCAGAATCATTGGAACAAATAGGGCAATAGTGCCAACGCTGTATTGGGTGTTTCGTTGTTGTTGTTTTTAATTGGCTGTAAAGTAAAGTACTTGGACTTCCCTCCCAGGTGGCCCCATCTGTACTCTCATGTTAGCCAGTACCTATCTCTCTCCTTTGCCATTGTTTACTTCTCTGTCCTCATTTGGCTGTGACCACCAGCATATCACCAGGGTCTAAAAGTGTGTCTGGAATATAGGAAGGGCTCAATAAATCTTTGTCGAATGAGAATAAATGGATGGATGGCTAAATAAATGAATAGGGGAATCAGTCTGTCAGAGTTACTGAGGGCCCAAGACCCATGAATGATATTATGTTTATCTGTTGTCTTTGATGGAATGAGTATAACCCAACCAGAGATAATGTTTTCAAATCATTTGTTTTTATTATAAAATTATTCAACATACCAAAGAAGTAGCCAACATAAAAGTATCTAACTTCTCTTAACTAAACTTTCCTTTCTATCAACACACACCACACATATGAACGTACTCACCTGGAGTGCAGGTAAAGGGTGGTAGTGTCCTACCCTCTCGGTGATGCCTCTGTTTGCCTATTAGCTGCTTGCCTATTAGCTATGAATGCTGTCACCATCCTGGCGGCTGCTAAACTGTCACTGCAGATTAGATGCAGCATGAGAGCTCTTGTTGCATCAAGTTCCAAATGTCTGTCCAGAGACTGGCTGGAACATTAAGAAGGACAAGTGTTGGTGGCCCCGGCAGTGGGAACTATGAAAGTTCAGGATCCTCACACTTTGCAGTGGGGAACTCCTGTACTGTGATGGTTCCCCTGGGGGTTTTACTGCTCACAGTTTGCTATGAATGGATGTATGTAAATTAGCAAACCTTAGATATAATTAGTGTGTGTGCCAGCTCTGCTACCCCCACCCAACTGGCTGTAGAGTTCTAGGGATACACAGATAAGGTAACCCTAACATGTTGATGCTTTTTATATATGGTGGCTCTCGTGGGGACACAGGCAGCAGCCCTCATGTTGATAAGTCCTGGGGCCAGAACTGGGACTTATGGTCTGAATTCACACACTTACCCTCTATACGGTTCAGGCAGGAACCTAGAGATGCAGGGGTTCTTTACCTAGGTAGGTGCCAGGGCATAGGCATGTCTCAAAGATCTTTAGATCTTTTGCAAATACATAGAGTTATTTGTCTAAAAAGCCTAATTACAAGGCCTGCAATTTATTCCATGCCTACCACACACCAGTCACTATACTAAGGTACTTTCAATATAGTACTTAATGTCACAACAAGCCTGCAATTATGTATCCTCCCATTTTAAAGTGAGGAAACTAAAGTTTAGAAAGGGAAAATAACTTGTCCAGAATCAAGGAACCTATTGTGTTAATAAGGAAATATGCTAAATTCTCACACAGAGTAGTGGTGATAACCACCGAAGATGTAAAAACTGGGGTAAAACAAACAAACTTGAAAAAGCAACTATCCATTGACTTATTTACTCAATGAATTGAAAGACAGCAAAGACAGTGCTTATACAATTTTAACCGTGCAATACCTATAGCTTATACAACATCAGTGTTTTCTGGGAGCTGTGCTTGAGAAGTCTGAGCTTATTCCCAAATCTCCAGAAGCAGAAACTTTTCTAGGCCTCCAGACTCTCTCAGCTAACAAACTGCAGTCTTGTTCTGGTCTAAGGCCTATGTCATGGCTAAGACCACAGTAAAGGACCAGAGAGACGGCACTGTGCTCAGACTTCTAGGTGACTACAGTAGCGTCTACAATAGCTGGGCAGTTCGGGCAGCTAGAACAGAATACCACAGACTAGGCAGCTTAAACAACAAACATTTATTTCCCAGATTTCTGGAAGCTGGGAGTCTGAGACCAGGCTGGCAGCATGGTTAGGTTCTGGTGAGAGCCCTCTTCCGGGTTGCAGACAGCTGACGTCTCCTCGTATCCTCACACAGTAGAAAGAATGGAGAGAGATCTCTGGGGTCCCATTTATAAAGGCACTAGTCCCATTCATGTGGGCTGTCTACTCTCATGACCCAATTACCTCCCAAAGGCCCCACATCCAGATACCATCCACTGGGGATTAGGATTTCAACATATGAATGTAGGGGGAGGTGACAAACATTCAGACCATTCCAAATAGGCTTTCCTATGTAGTCACAGCCTGGAGATGACAGGTTCCATTTTTACCCCCTTGAGGGGAGAGGTTCTTTACCAAATGTTGTAAACTATTGCTAGATTTTAAGCATGAACATTTTTTGTTTTTATACAAACTCTAAATCTCTAGTGTGTATTTAAAAGAAGTAAATGGACAGATGATGGAGGACACATGATATGGGTGGGTGGATGGATGGGTGGGTGGATGGATGCGTGGATGGATAGATGATGGATAGATGGATGAACATGCCTTATTAGCTATGAAAATTTAGGATAAAATTATAGTAATTAAGATAGTGTGGGCATTTGCACAAGGACAGAAAACTAGACCAGTGGAACAAATGTAAAGCCTAAAAATAGACTTTGCAGATTGGAAATTTTGAGTGTGATAGATATTTCATTGCAAATCAATATTGAAATGATGAACTATATAATAAATGGTACCAGAACAATGCAAATCTATACAGAAAAAGTACTGAATCCTGACCTTATATCATACAAACAATATAAATTCAAAGCAGATTAAATGTGAAAGGCATAACTTTAAAAACTTTAGAAGAAACTGTAGGACTACTTATAGATCTTCATAACCCGGATATAGGAAAGAATTTATTGAATAAAACAAAAAAGCACCTACCTTAAAGGAAAACACTAATGTATTTTATTACCTTAAAATTTGAAAATTTGTATATATCACTATAAGCAAACTTAAAAAAAACAAGCATCAGAGTAGGAAAAATATTTGCAACATATAAAACTGCAAAGGGGCTGGTATCCAATACATATAAATTGATATAGAACATAATTATAACAAGACTCTATATACTATCACATATCTTGGTCAAATATTATTATTTTACCATATTTTCAGTTTTTTCCACTTAGAGTACTCTTTCCAAGACTTGTGCCCACACCAATTTTAGAACTTTGCTAAATGTCACCTTCTTGGTGAGGTCTTCTATAATTACACTGTTTAAAATTGAACTTCCACCCTAAGCACTCTTTATTTCTTTTCCCTGCTTCTGCTTTTTCCATGACACATATAACTATCTGACATACCAGGTATTTTACTCTCTTATTTTTTTAGTGTGTGTTGTTTCCTTCCTATAACAACTCAATAGGAAAATGGGCATATGAAAAAGCGAACAACAGAATGAAAAACCTAAATGACCAATTAAAATATAAAAGAATGTTCAGTCTCACTAGTAATTAGAGAAATGCATGCTAACACAATGAGACGTTTTATATCTGTCAGACTGAAAAAATTAAAAAGTTCGACAGTACCAAATGCTGGTAATGATGTGACCTAATACTGGATTAGCATGAATGCTACTGTTACTTTGTAGAGCAATTTGCAACATCTAATAATTTTGAAGATGCATATACTCTATGGCGCAAGCAGTCCACAGAGAAATCTCACATATATGTGCCCAAAGAGTATACAGTGTCCGTTGCAGCATTACTTATATTAGCATAATTTGGGAACTTCCCAAATGCCCATCAATATAGATGATTAACACAAAATATAGACACATGATATAAAATGCTATCCAAATTTTAAAATAAAAGAATTAAATGTAATTCTATCACAGTGTTCAAATCTTCAAAACATAATACTGGAAGAAGTAATCAGGCTTCAGATGGATGCCTACCTACAGTTGGGACACCATTTAAACAAAGTTTTAAAATGGGCAAAACAGTGCTATATATCGTTTATGGATGCAAATATATATTAGAAGCAGAAAAACATGCCTAAAAATGTAAGAGAGTAGTTATCTTTGTAGAATTGGGGAGGAATGCTTGGGACACTTTGCTTGTATCTACAGTGTTTTATTTTAAAAAGAAAAAATCTGAAGATAATAAGGCAAAATAGCAATATCTGACCAGGTTGGGGATCAGTACATAGATTTTGTTCTAATTATGTCTGTAGTCAACTTCATGCTTGAAATATTTAATAAGAAAATAAGTAGGAGATCACATAAGTGTGACTATGAGGGAATAAAATTCAAGACATAGCATTTCAAATAATAGAGTGTGACAAAGTAAAATTGTAAACCAGACTTTGTTGTGAATTAAAGCCTCAGTGCAAGCCCAGATTCTGTGCCTTCTTTTCATAATAATTAATGAGATTAGGTTTTGGAACTAGACACTCTGGGTTTGAATCTCGGCTAAGAAACTTACTAAGTATTTAAAATTGGGTATCAGTTTCCTCATCTTTAAAGTGAAACAGAAGACAAACAAAACAGAGAATAGAAAAGCAATAGAGAAAATGAACAAAACTGAGAGTTGGTTCTTCAAAAAGATCAACACATTTACAAACCTTTATCTAGATTGACTAAGAAAAAAAGAGAAGAATGAAATAACTAAAATCACAAATGAAAAAGAGGACATTACTGCCAATTTTATAGAAATAGAAAGGATTATAAAGTAGAAAAACAGGACCTCCTCACAACGAATATTCTGAGCATGAAATGCAATAATGTTTGTGCAGTGCTTAGTATACTTGAGGGCATTTAAGGCAAAGGAAGGCTGGTATGTGTTTAGGAGCTTCTGGTCTTCACGTAAAAAAACATGAGCTTGAAGCCTGTTTTGAATTCTGTGCTTTCTCTCATTTTGTTTGTTTGTTTATTTGTTTCCAATAACCCTATCAGGTTGGTGGTGTTATCCCACTTTACACATAAGAAAACTGAACTGTAGGGAGGTCAAATAACTTGTCCAAGATTCCCTAACTCTTAAAAGGCAGAGATGGGATTTGAACCAGGTCTACCTCTAGAGAAATGTAACTGTAAATTAATATCCTGGCTATATTTCACTAGTTTTATGAGTAGACTAAATTGAATTTCTATAAAGCACTACAATAATCTATCTTGTAACTTTTTTTTTTCCTTGAGCAGGGAGTCAACCAGCCATTGCTAATTAAAACTAATAACAAGTATCTACTTAGTTAATGTATATGTAACTCCAAACGTTTAATATAACTGAGTTGTTGTAATGGGATATTGTTACTAGATAAATATGCCTGCCTTAAACAGATTCTTGGTCTTGGAATACATTGGAAGTTCACTAGGCTGTGATATTCCATTATGATGATGATTTTTTTTTTTTTAACCATAGGCTCTTTTTTTCTCAGTTTTACTGTCTTCTCTGAAAAATTGCTGTCTCTCTGCTTTCCATCTTCCTTTATCTTCTGTGAATGCAAATGGAATGTAACTTTTTATCGTCACTGATTATTCTGAATGAATAATTTTCTTAATGTAATTTTAGTCAAGGCAGTTCCATTGATTAAATCTTTTGTTCATTCATTCACTCACTCATTTCTTCCTTTAAGCAGCAAACATTGAGTGACAACTATGCCAGTCTCTGGGCTCGATTCATGGGAAACAAGGTTAAAAAGGCATAATAACTTCATCAGAGGGGCTCACAACTGACGGGAGGCAGAGAGGGAAATGGATAACTCCCTTGCAGAGAGCTACCTTCAGAATGGAGGTATTTCTGGGGAACACGGAGTCCCCAGCTAAATAAGAGTGGGGGAAGAAGTGCAGAAATTGTGATATTTTAGCTGATGCTTCTGTTTGTTTACTTTCTGTCTAGAAAAATAATGCACGACCTTTGCAAAAGATTTGGAAAACACAAACAAGAGAAAAATAACCTATAATCATACTACAAAGACAACCACTGTTATTCTTTAAGACCACCTTCTACATAGATGAGCTCAAATTTTTTCAACAATTTTGCAATACTATACAAAATGTATTTCCTATATCTTGAAAATGTTTGAAATTATTTGTGTATGTGCATAATATTTTTCTGTGCGGAAATACTGGCATTCACTTTATCATTCCTCTGTTGGTTTCCCTCTTACAAATAACACTATGATAAATATCTTTGTGCATAAATATGGGTCTGCATTCATGATAGTTTCCTTAAGAAGGAATTCAGGAGGGGAATTGCAGATTAAAGGGTATGATCACTTTTAAGACTCTTGACATTTTCTCCAGTGCCCGCTTCTTTACTGATTTCAAGGCAAGAGCTAAAGCCCTTGAGAGAGTCAGATGAATTACAAATGTGAAGAATTTCTTTAAAAATCCTTACAGTCTTTTGTGCATGTGTAGATATGTATGTATGTGCACATGCATGTCTCTCATGCACATACACAAATCCTGATTCCCTCCTAAAAGGTATTCTGTGACTCCCTCTTGCCTAACACTTACACTGGTCTGCATTTGTTGATTTTTTGACAGTAATATTTTTGTTTTATCCATCTCTGAATTTTCAGTGCCTGACATGTGGTAGGAAGTTTGTAAAGGTTTCTTGACTGAAAGAGAAGAAAAACAAAACCATTAAATGATGAGTGTTTACTTTTTTTAACATCATGTTTTGTTTGTTTTCAGCATTCAGCAAGACATGGTGGCGAACCCTGGCTCTAAGTCTTCATGATTGAAGAACTCCTTTGCACAACACAAAGGTAAATGTTTGAGTCTGGCTGGGTCTTGCTGGTGCCAGGAAATACTTTGTCTTTAGGAAAAATGCTCACAAATGTCTCTGGGTTCTCTTGGAGTGATGACTTTCGTGTTTTGTGTTCTTCCATTAGAGGGTCCATGAAGCGCCTGGAATTGGTGCTTTTCTCTGGTCTACTTTGTGTTTGTGGTTAGAGAAAGAAAATATTGATTCTCTTTCACCTTTTCTTTAAGTGTCTAGTAAATGTCATTAGGACCCTTAAGTTTTCCTGATGGGATTTAGCCTCTTTAACAGATCATCTCAGATTGGCTTGACTTTAAACAAGACTTTGTTAGCTTTCTTTCTCAAATGCCTCCCATTTCAAGCATTTGCCAACGGAAGAAACCATTCTCAGTTGCGGAAAATAAAGTCAAACCACAGGTAAGATAAATGTTTCTACATAGAAAACAGACTTGGAGATTTACGAGCCTAAGGGGCACGTACTATGTTTTTAAGGTCTTAAACTTTTAAATGATGGTACCACTGAATTATGTACTTCACACAGGAGCCAGGAAGACACAATTGAAAATGCCTATTCTTTTGACAAATTATAAGCATTCATCCCAATATCTATTTCTTGTTTACTGAGGATATTGCTGAATGAATCACAGACTGGGGGATGGATGTGCCTTCCAACACTTTTAATTAGCAGCACTGCCTATTAGGATGAACAGAGTGTTGCTTTTCTGCCATAGATTACCCCTGACCGCTCCCCCCACCCCCCAAATGGAATAGAAATCTTATTCTCCACAAGGTAATATTCATCTCTTCCCCAGCCAGACAAGCATAGAAAATTAAACAATGGTCCATTAAAAAGCCCAGCTAATGTATTTATCATTTCCAGTTTACGTGAGTTTGCAAGGCACATACGAGTGGGAGCTATTTGTTATGGGACCTTGGGGAACCGTGGACGGGAGAGGGAGCAGGGAGGCTGGAGGATCTGAGACTTGTAAAAATTCATTAAAAATATGAGGAGCTATTGGAGACAGAGGAAATTAATTACTCCGAGGGACTCGAATGTCACTACTCATTTAAGTGACCTGGCGAGAAGGCTGAGAAACCTTTTTTCCGAGGGTTTCTGTAGGAGGTAGGGAGCTGGGATTCCTCGGCTGTCAATTTTTGCATTTCCTTGGTGGCTTACTGACGTTAAGCGGACTTGTGCCCCAGCCTCCTTCTAATGAGTAGAGTTAAATGAGAAATGGGGGTGGGGTGGAGGGAACACTCGTCCTCCCCAGCTCATAGGCTGTGTAAGTAACTGCCTGACCTAGGGGAAGCCCATGATTTACCACGATGGAGGGAAGAGACGGATCGTTTGATGCTGGACTCAGTTTGGTCTTTTATTATTGCTTTGCCATCCACAAAGCTATTCTCTGAGGTGGCGTGAATTTGGGAAGACAAATTAAGATTTTCTACCTAAGGAGGACTAGGGAGCAGTAGCTTCTGAAAACAGTCATCTTTTCTAGATTGCCTGTCTAATAAATCTCTCTAATGCATTCTGCCTATAGACAGAGGTTGAAAATATATAGATATGTGATGACTTAAAAGTTTAAAATCGGTGAGCACCCAGAGTAATGGAGTAAAAGCTTTCTCAGATGTGTGCCTTACCTGGACTGGAGAATCCAATATTTTATTCAAAACTCGGCCACTAAGCATCTGTGAGGCCCTACCCAAGTCACCACAGACAGTTCAACATCTGTTGGGTTTTTTATAAAGTGGGAATAACAAGAGCTATCTTCTGTGATTGTTAAGAAGATCAATCAATGTGCCCTAAAGAACTTTGAAGGATGGAAATATCATCTGGGTCTGTGGTGTTCTTATCCTCTATTGGTATGTTCTGTTTTAAAAGTCTTGGTTTTTAAACACTGAGGCAACTCAGTGGTCTGGGTTCCTGCCTGGGCTGAGGTTAAGGGCTCCATAGTATTCGACTGGATTATTTAATTAGGAACAGTGAATCCACAAGCCAAAGAAGGAAGAACAATTGTTCCTCTAAGGACTTCTTTAGGAAGAGACTATTCACACAGTTTGGAAAAAAAATAATGGGAAACAGCCTTGGAGGAGGCGAGAGCCCTGGATGTTCACCTCCAAGGGCAGTGCCAAGGAGCTACCACTTCTCCAACGGGAAAAAAAATCTATGCCTTTGAAGTGGAGACAAATTAAGCATTTGGAGGTATGTCCCTGATGAAATCACGCATCACTGAAGGTGTAGAGGAGATGTTTGATGGCTACTCATCTATTCCTGGAAAGAGATGCTGATGGAGCAAACATGAGCATAGTCAGTGGAGATGGAAAAGAAAGAGCTTTGAGAAGCCTTTGCAAGAAGCAAGGGGTTCCAGGCTTAAGTAGGGTGGTGTGTGTGCATAGAAGAGGAAGCAGTATGGTGAACTCTATGCTTGAGAGTGTTTCCCAGGTGCTCGTGATGTCGTTGATGGAAACACGCAAAAGCACACAATACAGTCCCTCCCCGCAAGGAACTCAGAGAGGTAAATAATGAATAACTAGAAGGAGAGACAGAAATATGCCCGGAAGAGCAATACTTGCAAGCACACTGAGAGAAGATGCTGTTTGAGCTGGACCTCAAACGGCAAGCAGCCTGTGCTGGGTGAGAAGGGGTTCTAGGCAGACATTCCACAGAAAACCAGCTGCCCAGGGCAGTGCTGAGCCACAGCGCTGACCTCGTTACATTTCTTCAGCAACCAGAGTTTTGTACATCAGCATACATTCAGTGATCATCAAAGGCTTCCGCGCTGTTGTTGTCTCCTGGAAGTGGCCATGGGGAATGCCTGCCTGCCCTCATTAGCCACCCTTGTAGCGGCCCAGGAGCCTGTCCTGGGAGGGCTCAAAACACATTCTGAATAGTTGCTAAAGCCACTATCCCCATTTCTTGGTGTTCTTTTGAGCTTTTTCTGGCCACTTACCTCTTTTAATTGCTTGAAAGTCTTCAGTTGGCACGACTGAGCTGTTGCCTGTTCCTTTAATTGTGTCGATTTGGTTTGTCCCTCTCTACATTAATAGGTATTCATCTACAGCCAGCATAGGTGAGACATCATGCCTTTCCCGTTTGAGGAATAAGAGAGTAATGAGACAGGGAAATTTTTTCTTGCTATTCTTATTCCCTTTTTCCCACATGTTCAGTTTCATCCCTTTGGCGCCTCCTGTGTACTTCCTTGTCTGTTTTATTTTCTCTTTCTTCTCATGGAATCACATGCTCTCCAACTTGAAAGGAAGTAGGAGATTCTACATATCAAGGTGCTCAGTTGTAAAAACTTGGAGAGGGTTCTTAACCGTGCAGTAGTTGCCCTTACCTATTATTTTTGCTGGTGGTGATGGTGTTGTTTTCCAAAGCTGACTGTCTTCAGTTCGAATCTTTGCTCCAACACATAACAGCTTCCTGACATTGAGCAAATCAGTCACTTTAAGCTTCAACTTTTACATGAATACAATTAAGCTAACAATAATACTTTCCATGCAGGATTGTTGTAAGAATTAAACAAGATAATGCATGTTAAAGGGTCTGGCACATTATATATTCTAAATTTATAATGTTAGCCACAATTTTTGCTTATAATGATACATACATAGTATTATAAATCCTTAAAATGCAAAGGGCAGATGTATTGATCTTTGGAAATAAGAAAGGGAGAAACTGAAGAGACTCCTTCCTACTCCATAGCTGGACTTAGAAAATGGAAAGCCCTAGGGAGAAAGCACTGATGGCAGCTGAATCTGTGGGTGCACTGGGAGCCCTCCCTGGCTGCAGAGTGGCCTGAATGCCAGGCGTCTAAGCTTCTGCTGGGCCTCTAGAGAACGTCTAAGTCAGCCCTTTCCCAGCCACAGTATTCCTTCCCAGATAGTATGGTAGCTTTGTAAGATGCCAACTTGGCTAGATTAAATTGCATTACCAAGAATCTGGTATCTTGTGTATTTCCGGTTATGTGGGCCACAGGGAGATTCCTGGGAGATTTGGAGGATGGAAGGGAAGAGGCAGCCATCCTGCAGCCCACGTGTTGTTGCTGAGTGCTGACTCACCTTGGGGGCACGAAGCAGCACCTGGTACAGCTGCTCTCCCCTCCCCTCCCCCCTCCTTCAGCTGCTCCATCTGCTTGTCCAGCCGTGTGTGAAAGGCCCTGACTTCTACAGGTCACCCACATGAGCAAGATGGGAAGCAGTGAAAACCAAGGTTCCAGTTAGTTCTCACAGGGTTTCAGCCCTCGCTTGTGGGTCCTGTACTGCTTCTGATCTCCTGCATTTATATCCATTTCCCTTCCTAACAGGCTGCCCAGTGGACTTCAATCTCCAGCATCAGATGTGAAATAACAGGCTTATAGACTGCTCGGCCAGCTCCCACAATTGCAGAATCCCTCTAGTAAATAAATAATGCATCTATATTTACTAAATATACATGCATATACATATGTACATAATTTATTCATTTATTTGAGGAGCAGAACCAACCACTAGAAGATTATATGTGTGTGTATATATGGATATATGCAAGTGTGCATATATACACACACATGCACATACGTGTACACACACACACAATCTACTAGTGCTTGTTTCTGCTACTCTGGTTGAATGATTATTCAGATAATCATAAGCTTTTTATAATGGGGAATTCTCAACTTCATAAGGCATCCAATTTCTTTTCTAGCTCCCACCAGTACCTGTTCTGTGATACAGCAAAAAAAAAAAAAAGAAAAAAAAAATCTTATAATCCAAAAATGTTTTTCAGCCCAGAGTATGTCCTACTTTCTCCTTAGGACTCTGCCTCTCTCAGCCATAAATCATCTCACAACTGCTTGCAGCCATGGCCCTCACCCATTCCAGTATGTTCTGTCCAGTGTCTCACCTTTTTGAACTTCAGAATCAGGCTCTTCAGAAAACTAACACCATAAATCTGACTGCGCAAGAGAGGCCCTTATGGCCATTCCATCTCCCCAGACCTGTCTCCTCTTCATCTTTCTTGGGCCTTTTGCAGACAGTACCTTGATTCTGAATGTTTACAAGGCATAAGTGATATGGTGGGGAGGGGAAGAAATGACAGAATTTAGAATCGGAAGACCTGTGTTTCTATACAGCTGCCATAGAGTACCATCTGCATCCGTTTATTTAGCTTCTGAGGGCCTCAGTTTTCTCCGTTGAAAAATGGGCACACTAATAGCCAACATGCCTATTTTCAGGCCTTTTCTGAGTCCAGTGAGGCCTGAGCAGCTCTAGATGTTTGAGGCCCTTTGTACTGGAATGTATCTCTCCTGTCTCAGATTAACTCATGCCTTGGCTTGGGGAAGGGCTAGCTATGACCAGATGTTGAACTTTAAAATTTGTAATGGAGTAGCAAATCAGGACACTAATTTTCTAATAAAAAAAAAAAACATTTTGAAACAGTAATAACCCAAATTCTTATACTATTGAAGGTCTACCATAAAAACTTTTTACCTAAATTTTTTCTTGAAGAAGTCGAAAACATTGCATAGTGGTTCCTTTTAAAATAGGTGCACATATCAAAATTACTTATAGATCAAAAATGTTACAGAGTTGAAAAAAAAGGAAAACACTGAAATCTGAAAGAATGACTAACCATTCTCTTACTTGAGGCGGTTTAAAATTAACAAAAAAGCAAATACAAAACGTAGACACAACAGAACAACCTATTATAAAACTGACTATAAATAAGAAACTAAAAGCTTATAAGGAAGAGACTTTTAAAAATAACATCACTGAGTGATGAAATTAATTATATACAAGTGAAATTGTTATGAATAATACAGATGTCCATTGAGCGACAAGAGCCCCTGTCCTCTCAGGCAGAGGGTGTCCATGTAAGTAGAAGAGGTGACATTGGGAACATCTTATTCTTAAAGTGTGACATAGGAAACCAATTGTGAGCTCACAAACCTGGTTAGAAAAATCTCTGTAATTGGCAGGTGTATGGTTCCTAGACAGAGAAGTGGAGCATATAAGGCGACAGCTGAAATCCACATTTGTGGCCAAGCCTCTCCCTGCTTTCCCGCACACATTTATCATTGCACAACAGCCAAGATTGACAAAATAGCTGGCTTATCCCCCTCCACGCACACACTCCCCACCTATCTCACAAGCATCGCACAAGTGCTGCAGCCCAATGTCTGGCACACGGTAGGTTCTCAAGAAACATTTGTTGCAGGGCACACACATTAATGAATTGCCAATGAACTCAAGGGGAACGTGCAGAGATGTCAGCAGACATTATGACAGCATCCGGGACAAAATGAAATGGGAAAAAAAAAAATGCCCAGGAGAGTTACTCTCTACTAAAGATTTAACACGCTGATGCTCATAACACCTCACCTGCCAAAGGTATTCTATTCAAAATGAAGGAAGCAACAGAACAGGATTAAATTGGCACAGCTGGAGAAGGTCTCCCTGTGTGTGAAGAGCCGAATGTTATCTCCAGGCAACGGATGGAGTTGTTACATGAGGATTTTTATTTTTAGTGTTGAGGAGAAAATGAATTTGATCCAAGAGACACCTAGGGTTGATAAGAGAAGACCGAGGCTTGAGGGAGGGAGTGGATGTGTAATAAGCTCAGACAGAGAAGGCTGAGCAAAGAGCTAGAATAGAGGGGAGACACATGGAAGAGGATCTTGTTATTTGAGTGGCATTAGGCTCCAGAAAGCCTAATTCGGTCCTTTAGGGCATCTGGTCAGCACAGGCCCCCAGCCGTTTGGGACAAGAGACATCAGAGTAGGCAGCTAAGGGCCAGGTTCCAGTAGGTAAAGAATACCAGCAACCTTCCTGCGTGCAAATGTCTGTGTCCTTTGGGGAATGGAGGGATTAAATCACTTAACATGGTCCATTGTATTTGTCTGAATTTTTCTCTAATTCTTTATATTCTCCTATGGTGCTTAGAACAATGTTTTTTTGGGGGGAGGATGTTGCATCTTCATTTCTAGCACCTATCTCTGAGAATTAAAAAAAAAATCACTGAGTACCCCGACTTGCTAATAGTGATAAACCTGACTCCAAACACGTTAAGAAGCTATTGTGATCTGCATTTATAAGTAAAGAAGCAGAGACTCGCAGAGGCAAAGCAGTTTGCTCAAAGTCAAGCAGCTGGTGAATTGCTGAACTAGGATAGGGCTTGAACCCAGGGTTGCCTGGATGACATTGTGATCTGTCCACTATTCCCCTAAGCCTCAGAGCCTACAGTCGGGTAGGTACTCTCTAAAAATGTCCTAGAGAGAAGAATGGGGATAAGAGAGAATAGGTGGTGGGAGAGCAAAGGGAAAGATTTGGACAGAAATAGCCAGACTTGCAGAGGATCTGTCCCAGGCAGATCACAGACAAATAAGTCCGACACGAGTGTTATTCAGAGATTATGCTGGGTGGACTGAACCACAAAAGGACGGAACTGGGAGAGAGT
>RJWJ010031374.1:0-19276 GCA_004363605.1 Indri indri
AAATGTCAGAAAGATTGGAATGAAAGGACCATTTTTAAAACTTCATTATCTTCATAGTTGTGTGTTCAGCCAGTATTTATGGATCTTTCAAGGCAAGATGCTAGACTTTGTGCATTTCAAAAAGAGAGCCAGCAGCTGTCACTGAGCACATGTTGTCATGTGTCAGAACGTCATTCCTGTTTGTGGCTGAGTAGTATTCCACTATCCGTACATTCCAGTCTGTTCATACGGTGACAGGCATTCAGGTTGCTGCCACCATTTGGCTGTTGGGAATAGTGCTGCTAAGAGCAGACACAAAAGCCAACTATTACACAATTCCATTCATATGAAATTTCCAGAATAAATAAATCCATAGAAACAGAAAGTGCATTGGTGGTTTCCAGGGGCTGGGAGAGGAGAATGGGGCATGACAGCTTAATGGATATCAGGTTTTATTTGGGGGTGATGGAATGTTCTGGAACTACATAGAGGTGGTGGTTGCACCACATAGTGAAGGTATTAAATGCCACTGGATTGTTCACTTGTATTAAAGTGTTTTATGTTATGGGAATTTTACCTCAATAATTTTTTAAAAAAATGAATCAGCTAGAGCATCAGCTCCCAGTGATGTTTGTAGTGCAGACAGGGAGATAGGATGTGCACGTAAGTTCCCAAGTGTGGGAAAGGAGGGGAACCTTCAGAAATGTTCCGAAACGGTGACTTAGAGTCTAGACGCTGGTGGCAGTGGGAGCCGGGAACAGCGGCTCAGGGTGCGGCGCAGGTGGCCTTAGCCACGGGCAGACTTCGTAGTTGACCAGGAGGAGGTGAGGACGTGCCTGTCAGAGCATGTTTCTTACCGGGGGGGCACGGAGGCCTCTGGAACGCCAGGGGAGGTGCCCACTCTGCCTCCCCGTCCCCTCCAGCAGCACGCCCTTGGTGGGGGGTGAGGGGCAGCCTCCCAGCTGGTCACCTGCGGCTTTGCCCTGGGGGTGGACGGCACAGTGCATGGTGTCGCAGGCCTGTGGCAGGCCAAGGACCTGTCCTCCTCTGCTCGCTTCCTCCTCAGCTCTGCAGGGTGGCTTCAGCGCCGAGACCGCCGGCGGGATTTTTCTATGTTTATTGTCTGCATAGCTCATCGCCCGCCTGAGAACACCAGCCCAGGCACAGGGTAGACAGCCTGAGCGGGATGCGCGAAACCAGTCTCTCCAAGCAAAACCAAGTCAATACTTAAAAAGTAGCATGAACTAAAATAATTCTCACAGTTTTAAAATGTAAACTTTAAAGCATTTACTAAGTAAACAGCTAAATTTTTTAAATTGCTACTTAAAAATCTGTACTGCTGTCTTGAGTGTGAAAGGTAGCGTTCCGTGACAGATGTGTCTTCCTGTGAGACGGCACATCCCTCAGGCAGTCGCTCGCCAGCACAGTTGCATCCGCCCCTGGGTTAGGTGAGCGCCGGCCCCAGCCGCAGCAAGGGGACGCGGTGTTTGAGCACCCTGCAGACTGTGAGTCTGTAACTGCGAAGGTCAGGGCTCCAAGGTCTGTAGGAAAATCCAATTTCCCGCAGTTTCTCCTTGCATTCCTTCTTTCATAAAGGAATTCATGGACCCTGTTTTTCAAAGATGATCTGTAGTGTTTCCGCATCCTTGAAGATACCACAAGCCCCTGGAGGCAGCTGAGGAACTCATTTAAGGCTGACTCTGCCATCTGTTACCCAAGAGGCTGGGGCTGCGTTTCAGGCAGCGCTTGGGAGCGTTTCTCCGTGGGGGAACATGGGGACAAGCCGAGGAGACACACACTGAGGCCACGCGCCCTCTGCCCATCATCTCGAGTGGGTCACAGAAGCTTGCCACCCCTGACCCAGAGAAGACCGGGATCTGGAAATCCCACAGAGCTCAGGAACACTGGTCTGTGTAGGTCACCCAGTCTTCAGATTACAGTGCCAGAGTCGGGGGGTTGGCGACCGGCTAAGTTTGTGTCGTCCAAGCCGTCCAGGTGCCTCTCTTCTCTTGCCATCTCCTTGCTGGCACCCTCAGCTTGGACCCCACAGAGACTCCCCACGAGCCAAGAAGAAGCAGATGTGTGTGGGGAGACCCGCCCACTCCCCTCTCCTCTGGGAACGTTCAGGGAGGTAGCAATCCCTTCCGGCCACATCCGCACCCCCTCGTCCCGACCGCTGAGGTCTGTCCTGACGCAGCTCCCTGGGGGCCACCGCCGGGCCCCGCCGTCCGGTGCAGAACCCCGGAACTTGCCGTGTTGGCTGAAGGGTCAGTTCTATGGATCAATATCTGGCTGTCTTTCTTCTTCAATCAGAAGTCTGGTTTTGTGATTTCAAAATTTGGGCTGGGAGATGGAACAAGCTGAGTATATCCAAACCACGGAAAGAATCGGCAGAAAGGCGACAAACAGCTCATGACGAATTTCTCACCATAATGGGTCCAAATATGCACTTAGATGGAAGAAATAAGACCTAGCGTTTGATAGATCCGTAGGGTGACGATAGTTAACATTAATCAATTGTGCATTTCAAAATAGCCAGAATAATTCGAACGTTTCTAGTGTTAAGATAAATATTTAAAGTGGTGGATATCCCAATGATGCTGACTTGATTATATGAATGTATCAGATTATCATATGTACCCCCAAAATATGCACATCTAATATGTATCAATGAAAAAATTAATTAAATTTCTTAAAAAAAATAGAGATTAGGTTTAAACTCAAGTGCCAAAATCTAAAAAAAAAAAAAAATCTCAATAGCAAATGTTCATATCAAGGACATTTAATAAATTTACATTTGGATCAAATCACAGCTAAAGTTCTGTGACCCTGTAATTAAAGTAAGGGTTAACACTGAACATTTCCTGGTAATTGCCATAGATGGTTATGATGACTGTGATTACAGTTTTTCATCAATTAAAATGCCAAGAAGAGGAAGTAGCTCAATTCAAATGCAGTCACTTTCGTCTTGAGTCATATCCGATCCTATCAGGAGAAATGATGAGTTGGTTTAAAAAAAGAATCTCTTGCAGATCTCCTAAGCATGGAGCTGTAGAAACCAGGCATTGTGCATGAAAAACTCTGTTATCCAGAAAGACTGGAAACATCTCCCCTAAAATCAAATGAGAGACAGAACCAGGATAAAACCCAGTTCTCCCAGTCAGCCATCGTTGTACTAAAATACACTAAAAATACGTTTTGCTTCTCAGAGAGACTCAGGTCTAGCGCCTCTCCCCGTCTTCCGTGGAATGTTTCCGTGGAACAAGGTAAAGATGACGTCGACATGGTTGAGGCATTCTTCCTATAAAAACAATGCTTCTGGCCAGAATTAATTATTTATCGCATTTATTTAAAGTATTTTTCTTTGCCAAAAGTGCAGACATTTCCCCCAGAAAACTGAGGGAGTATTGTCGTATCCATCCTGCAGTTGGCAAATAGAACCACATTTAAAAAGCCAAATTAACTGCTGGGCTTTCTGCTCCCTCCACTTTTAAATACCATGCTTCCAGCTCTAAATGGAAAAATAAATATTTGCAGATTAAAGGTTTCATTTTATTGCAAATATTCATGAAGATTAAATGTCGTTTTAATCACATGTTAGTTTATTTCTCTGGGCATATCACATTTGCATGTGTTCACTCACTGTAGGGAAATGAGTTTTCCTTGTACCAGCTGGGGTTTATTTACCGTTTGTTCTCAACCCCACATCAGCGTGGAGCTCCTTGAATGAGAAACTATATATCGTGGCCAACTAATTGGTGTTCACAGGTGGAAACTTTCAAACCTGCCCTCCAGAGAGGCTGCCGCAGCAAAACACCTTGCCCACGGAAGCGACGGCCGACCTGGGGCCGGCGAAGGCTGAGAAACGCTGCTTGGCGTTTGGGGGTTGGGGGCCCAGTGGGCACGCTGGCAACTTGCTCTCGGGACTTAAACCCAGCCAGGAACCCCTTCCCCCGGAAAAACTGGGAACTGCCTTTGTTTCCAGGGAAAAGTGACAATAGATCCAAGCCAGCGTTGGCATCTGGTGCACGCCTGGCATTGAGGGGTCCCCGGCAGTGCTGTTTTCCCTGTCATCCACACTGAGAATATTACATAGGATTTGTCCTTGGTTCCTTTTCCCCCTTTTTTACTTGTCTTGGTGGCCTATTCAGTGGGAGACAGATTTTTTGAAATAAGAACAAAAGACAGGCTTGGAAGAATAGAATTCATTTTTAGGCAAAATCGGGTTTGTGACTGTACAGAATTATGTTCTTTCTGATCTGTGATAAACGCCACCAGAGAAGTGTTACAACGCACTCTGGTTTCAATGGGCAACGGCTCAAGGGGAGGAACCCACGTGCTTTTCGAGAGTTGGGTTCCTGTTCACTCTGCTGAGCTTGGCACGCGCACTTGACACTTCTTTTTATTGGTGCTTTATAGACAGGGAAGCCGTTATATCAGCCTCTGCCTAGGCTGTGGCCTCTTAATTCTCCATTATTCCTTTTCTTTTAAAAAAACTCAACGTTTGACTCCCGATTCCCCAGGCAAGAAAAGGCCCGCCGAGCACTTATTCTCTCAGCTGTAATATCTCTCTCATTAGAAATGACATAGGACATGTGTCCCGGGCTGTATGTTATCCTGGTCAACCTCTTCAAAATGAAATGAAGTTTCAGCCATGGTTTAATCCATTGCTTTTGTCCACAGAACGAAGAACCCGTGTTCTCCAAGGACGGCCGCAAGTTTTTCTTTGTCAGAGCCATCCCCCAGGGAGGACGAGGAAAGTTCTACCACATCACCGTGTCCTCATCCCAGGTAAATCCTGCTGCCTTCCGAAGCTGTTTGGCTGTGTTGACGGTGGCCTCTAGTGCCTGAGCACACTTGCCATTGTCGAGGACCCCACAGTCCCCCCGGGTATACTGAGTCTCGAAGGTGAGGTCCCGGAGGCTGGGCAGAGCATGACACGTGCAAAGGACCAGAGGCGCTGATGAGGGCAGTGGGTCGAGCTTTGCTCTTTCTAGTAAGGCTCCTCCTGAGCACAAACCCTAGGTGTGGATTTGATTTTCGAAGCCGTCTAAAGTTGTAATATTTGGGATGAGGGTAGGTGAATAAAATCTGATTAGAAAAAGCATTGATCAAAAATATTCTGTGCATATAAAGTAGAAGGCTTGGATTTATGATTTGGCCCAAAAGGCAATTTCAGAAGAAAAATTCCAAGACTGTCCCACCTGAGAGCAGCTTCGGAGTAAGGGCAGGGGCTGCCGTGACCCCCACGGTGGCGATGACGTCTGTGTAGAGCCTCGGGTCAGATGCTTCCTTGTCAGTCCACTCAGCTGCGTGGCTTACAGGACGTCCGCAAACTGCCTCCACTTGTGTATGCCTGTGGTCTTCACTCTAGAGCCCCAGGTTCCTTTGTTTTCTCGTTTTGGACCACTTTAATCATGAGTTAAAATTTCCAGGTGTTTTCATAGGGCCCCCAGTCTCTGAATTCAGCCGGGTGGTCAGCGTTTGCTGCAAACCACTGAGAGGACCCGCCACCTCTGCCCGGGAGGCAGGTGTGCCCTCTGCCCGGGAGG
This sequence comes from Indri indri, assembly GCA_004363605.1. NCBI lineage: Eukaryota > Metazoa > Chordata > Mammalia > Primates > Indriidae > Indri > Indri indri. Next base: position 5,532 of record RJWJ010031374.1, read on the forward strand.
CAGGGTCTGCCCTCCGCCAAGGAGGCCCCCACCTCCGCCTGTCCCAGCAGCCCACGGCCCCCACCGCCCTCCCCAGCCCCTCCTGCTGTGCTGCTCCAGGCTCCGCGCTGCCCCAGGACTTCCATCTGCTGTCCCGGGGCGTGTGCCTCGTGCCCATCACCCAATTTAATCTCCACCAGCTCCGCACCTGCCTCGCCGGGCACCTGCCATCCAGAACAGCCGCCGGCAGCCACACTTAGGCGCCTCCACACCCCATTTCCAGTCACCGCCGGAAACGAACGTCGCTCCTGTCCAGGCGGCCATTGCTCTCTCTCTGTTGAGATTTATTGTCGTAATTATTCCCCTTAGCTCTGGAAGGCACGTGGCGGGAGACAGCGTGCGCCAACGTGCAGTCCTCGATAATACGATTCCAAACTGTCCTTGTCAACGACGGCAGAGGGTGACAGAGAGCCCAGTGTCCCCTCCCTCCTCCCTTCATTTTTTCCCTATTCCTTTGCCAGATTCCATCCACTTCCATGCATTTCTCTCTTGCCTTCCTCCCCAGTCCCCCTCAAGATATGACTCAGTAATCAGATTTGGGGGGTAAAAGGCACAATGGCAGCCCCATAAAGCCCGATTCCTCCGGTAAGACGCTTCTATGGTGGCGGAACTGGCGATCCAGGTACCAGGCCACAGGCACCACGGAAGAGGACCATGTGCTATTCCCTGTGGCTGACACTCAGAGAAGGGGAGGGCTGGGGGCCTGGGGTGGTCAGCAGAGATCCACAGAAGATGCTGAACTTGACCCAGGCCCCTCAGGAGAGGACCAGGCAGGAGGGGACGGCACGTCCCACACACAGAATGGCGGCCCCTTGTTGCCTGGTACGTAGGAGCCAAACTGGGGCCAGCGTCTCACTCCCGATGCCACCTCTGTGTGTTTCAGCCCAACAGCAGCAATGACAACATCCAGTCCATCACCTCTGGGGACTGGGACGTGACCAAGATCCTGTCCTATGACGAGAAGCGGAATAAGATGTGAGTGGAGCCAGGGCCTGGGCCCGTCTTCCTGGCCGGGGCGGTGGGAGGCACGTTTGTTGTTGGTCAGATTATTCTCAGGGAGCGCGGGAGCCCAGGAGGCCTCGTGTCTCCGTCCTAGACAGCATCACTAGCTCCTAGTCTTGTTGGAAACGTGTCCTGTATTCCGTGTTAGCAGCCAGAGCTGCGAAGTGCTGACACTGGCGCCAGGCGCACGCCAGCACCACAGCGACGGTAGTGGCGGTACTGGTAGTTGTCGAGGCCTGGCTCGTTCCAGGTGCTGCGCTGAGTGCTTTGCAAACAGTATCTCATTTAATGTGGCAGTTCCATGAGGTCGGCTCGCTGCTTTCCCTGTTTTAAAAATAAACTGAGACAAAAGGAAGGTAAGGAATTTACTCCAGGTCATTCAGCTGGGGGCAGGTGAAGTGGACTCAGACAGTGGGCGTCCAGCCGGGTGCCGCCCCCAGGCTGTTTGGCCTCCTGCTCTGTGATGGGGCCACGGTGTCTGCGCCAGGTGTCCCAGGCAAAGATCACGCACCGTGTTGGGCCAGGCTGTAGGTCTGGTCTTACGGTAGGTGTCCTGGCCCTTGCCCTCCAGAAGGTTAACCTTGTGAAGATACAAATCAGGGGGTTGTCACAGCCGCCCTCACCCCTGCAGCAGTGCCCCGCGGCTCTGGGGCGAAGGCCGCTGCCAAGAGCCCGCAGCACCTGCACAGTGTGTCCCTCACCCAGTAGGTTCCTGGCCACGCCCTGCTCTGGCCGCAGGCGCGGCTGGACCTTAACATAATTGCTCCCGTGGGCCACGAGAGGGCGGCGGCCGAGGCGCGGCTGTGAAGGGAGCGCGGGGTGCGGGGCGGACGCGCCTGCCGGCAGACTAACCACGTGCTCCTTGGCGTCTTCCAGCTACTTCCTGAGCACAGAGGACCTGCCTCGGCGGCGACAGCTCTACAGGTAGCCCGGCGCCCCCGCCCCCCCAAGCTCAGGGCTCTCTGCAGTAGGGTGGGGAAGCAGCGGAGAAAGGTCCCATCACGGAGGGGTGGCTGCGAAGCCTGGAGAGAGAGAACACAACTTGCCGAGGCCCCCGAGTTTGAAGCTTTGTTTCATTTTTCCGCTTGTACTGCACTGCATTCACCCCCACTGACTCTCCCTTCTGATAAGCGATGGAGCAGCCTCTGCCTTTCACCTACACTCAAAACGTCCACTTGGAGGACCTGTGCTCACCTGGGTTTTGCTAAGGGCAGAGTTGGGTTTGGAAACCCACAGTGGGCGGAGAGGGGTCGGCCTGCCACCCTGCAGTGCTGCCGGCTCGCTGTGCGCCAGCAGGCAACCCCATCGCCCAGAGGAGGCAGGGGCTGGCCCTCTCCAAATCCTGCAGAGGGCCTAGGCCTTTCCTGGGGTCTGTCCCTCTTGAGCACTCAGTCTGGTCACTGCCCCAGTTACTGTTCTCACTACAGAAGGCTCTTGGTTCTGAAGTGGGATCTGTCCTGGGAGCTTCCCACCTGTGGCAGAGGGAGGGGCCGTCTGCTGCCGCCTCGGAGGCTTCCAGACTAGGGGAGGGCTGCACTGCTTGCTGCCCGAATGCACCCAGACCTCAGGCTAGAGGCTGGTGACTCGCAGTCTGGACTGGGCCACCGCTGCTGTGACGGTGGAAGCCCCCTGGTGCCCAGCAGGCCTCCCTCCGTCCACCAGCCTCTGTGCTGAGGTGTGAGGGCCGGCAGGGGGCCCGGGAGGAGGGGACGCACGGCTTCCTCCTCCATAGCTTCCGTCACTGAGTGCCTGCTGGGAACATTGAAATCGGTCCTGTCACCAGATTAATAACAAGTGCCAAGGAAGCCTGCAGACCCTTTCCTCTGACTCAGAGGATGAGAAGGTCATCTTCTCGCTCCCATGCGAGATCTTCGCTCTTGCAAAGACAGGCTTCCAAACGGAGCCTGCGGTTAGAGCGGGCCCTTCCCGAGCGGATTGTTCAGATAAGAACCTCCAGGTACATTCGGCACCCCAGGCCCTTTCCATTTGGGGAACCACATTTTAGGCCTTCTTGACCTGAGGTTATATTTGATCAGAGGGGTCCCAGGTGACATCCTCGAGTCAGCTCCTATCTGTCTAGCTCCACGGAGAAGCAGCGTTTTCAGCATCTCCCTCTCTCAGGAGCGTCGGCTATGAAAACAGCCGGAGCTCAGCTCAGCTCAGCTGGTGCTGCACACGCCAGCGTTTGGCACTCCGGGGGATTTGAAGATGCATAAACCCTCCCTGCTGTTCTCAAATCGCTAGTCATGGGCTCCGAGAGACAGGATACATGGGTGCAAATTACCAGGTCGTGACACCAAGCACCTGCACCCTGTTCACGCCAGGCCGCACCACAGCCTGGGTGGAGTAGCACAGATGACCACATGTCACGGTCCCGGGGGTGACGGTGCTGAGAGTTCTCGAGAGTGGGAGGTGAGGGAGGGCTTCCCCGGGAAGGTGAAATAGAGCTGGGAGCTCACAGGCGTCCAGCGGGGAGGCTGGTGGACGAAGGCCAGAAGGGTAGCAGGGCTCCCAGGGTGCCCCCGTAGGAGAAAGCGGTGGGCCGGGACACCCAGCGGGGAGATGGGACCTCGACTGCGGCTTTGCTCTTCCAGCGCCAACACCGTGGGCAACTTCAACCGGCAGTGCCTCTCCTGCGACCTGGTGGAGAACTGCACCTACTTCAGTGCCTCCTTCAGCCACAGCATGGACTTCTTCCTGCTCAAGTGCGAAGGTAAGCGCCCGCCACCCTCCCCAGCCTGCTTCCGGGCCATGGCAGGCACCTTGACTCGCAGGAAGGGGCAGGTGGCCGTGGAAGGAGCACATCGTATTCCAGGACAGGGAGGGACACGCCTACCTGAAGGTGTAGCTCACGGGGCAGGATGCCAGACCCCTCTGAGCCTGGCGCAGTTGTGCTAGCTCACGTGTTACAAGGGCTTACAGTTTATCCGTGTTCTCTACATGCCGGGCTTAATCCCACAGTCTGTCCCCTGTCGTCCATAAAAAAAATGCAGTCCTGTGACCAGGCAGGCAATATCTTACATGTCGGTGAGCCTGAGCCATCTATAGAGGTAATAAAACAATGTCAAAGGTCAGCCTTTCGAGCATATTAAAGAAGTCTCAGAAAAATATTTTCCTGTGGCCCAACTCATTAATAATTCACCCCAAATTTTGGCAAGTGTTTTATCACAGCAATCAGCAAACACAAAGGGGTAGGCAGTATCCCATGGTGGGTACAAAGAGTATCTTTGTATCTTGTCCTATATCTTGGAAAGATCGGATGTGAACCCGTGAAAAGGTAAGTTAATAAAAAATGTGACCGTAGCAAAACATATCGAAGAGTTCGATCTCCAGGGATGGCCTCAAAGAATGAAAGTGCTACGGGTGAGAGCAAAAGCAGCTCACTCCTCAGTTTCAGTCCCACCAGTCCCAGGTGGAGAACGAATAATTTTTATTAGAGCAGCGTCTGCGGCGGCCTTTGCCGGCTACTGCATAGCTCATGGCTTCGTAACTTCCTTCTCTTTGTGTCAGCGTCATCTAAAATCCTGAAAGTCCGCAGAGCAGGAAGGCTTAGCCTCTCGCTCACCATGAACTCCGCCCCGACATTCTTCCAAGGCAGTGGGGAGACCGCGGGGGTGTGAGGGGGTCTGAAATGCAGCGTTGGCGTCCCGGTCCCCTAGGAGTTTATCGCACCGAACTCCTGTGCCTCTCAGGAAGCACAAATGCCTGAAACCTCAGGGTGCTGGAGGAGGAAGATGGAACTGACCCCCTTCCCTTCCCAGATGACAAACCCCAGACTCCGGGTGAGTCAGTGATACCAAGGGGACCAGCATCAAGGTCTCCCGACTGCTAGCGCAGTGATCCCTGTGTCCCTGTGGCAGCGTCCTCATGAAAGGACGACGGAGGTTTGTAGGGCATAGAGACAGGAAAATGCAGGGCAGACCCACTGGGAGACGCAGAGCTGTGACAAGGGGCTGTGTAATCAGAGATGTGAAATCTTAGACAGAGGAGGTCATGATAAAATATAGAAGCGAAAAATTCAAGTAGATTTGAAGAAGAATGTCCCAAACAACAGTGGTTAAATGAGAAAGGTGTCAGGACCTCCACCGTGATCTTTAAAAGAGGGCGGATGCCGTTGCCAGAGATGGGTTTAAGGGCAGCTTCCAGAAGCCATAGAGATGTGGTTCTGACTGGTCAGGGCAGCAGCCGTTTGGACGTGTGTCTCCTGAGTTCTTACTAACTCGTGCTGGTCTTCGCTCCGCGTGGTGATCTTTCACAGACTCCGGCACCTTGTTTGTAAATCTTTTATTGGCGACATTGGAGGTCGAAGCTCTCTGCTAAGTGCAAGCCCCAGTTCAGTCTGACTGGCCTCGTTCTGACAGCTGGAAACTAGAGCCTTTTTTTGTTCAGTTGCTGTAAGTCCCAGCCCTGAGTTGATGAGCAGAGGCTTTCCCAGGAGGTCTGTGGCCCTGGATTCAGGCGGGAAAGTTCCGGTTTCCCATATGGTGGATGTAAATGCGGCACCGTGTTGGGAGGCTGTTTGGACAAAGTGTGTTTGGAGATCACTGAACAGTTGTTCCTGTTCAAATTTCCAGTGTGCCTGCTGGGATTCTGTACTCAGGGCAGAATACATTGGTGTTTATGTTTATGTCATAGCCAGTGTGGGGACATTCTCTGTTGCAAGACTGCTGTGCTGTAGTCTACAAGTGGGTAGTGTGAAGAGATGGCTCCCCAGTCGGTACGGTGGAGGCAAATGGAAGCAAAGAGCAAGTACAGCCGTGCGGGTTGTGTGCACCGTCGACCTGGCCTGTAGGTACAGCCACCTGAGTGAGACACAGGGTGGACCCGGCCCACGAATACAGCCACCTGGGGCAGGTACAGGGCGGACCCGGCTCACGAATACAGCCACCTGGGTCGGATACATGGTTGACCCAGCCCACTGAGCAGCTCTGTGATCTCAGCTTCAGAAAGGATGGGGTGCTCCTCCCCACAAATGCCTGGATCCCCACAGTAACCCAACAGAGTCGCAGATTTTGAAGAACAGGAGCAGATCCCAGAGATTATCCGATCCAGCCTCCACCTCCCCCTCCACTTTGTCAATTAAGAAACTGAGGTCTTAACTGATCATGAAGTTATCACCTAGGGTTATCTGAATCATTTAAAATGTATTTTAAAACTTACCCTGTTGCCTCCTCTTAAGGTTAAGAATATACCAGCCCTCTTCTCTACAAAATTACTCTTTTTAAAATTTTTATATAATAATATATTTTCTGGCTACAGTAACTTGAATGCCCAAATTAAACCTTCCCCCCAAGTCTAACTAAAACCCTGTTTTTAAGATTTTCTAAAAAGGCATACATTCTCAAAGGGATGAGGGGACAACGGCGCCCGTCTTCCTGAATCTGGCAGCAGTTGCCAGGCACGACTAGGCAGACCCGAAAGCTGCGCCCCTATCCGGGGATAGGAGAGCTGCGCGGCAACCCAGTTTACACCACAGGCATTGGCCATGATCGCTGTGAGGATGAAGGATTCAGTTGTTACAGAATTTCTTTATATACATACGTATAGCTCCTCATCAGTCAATTTGAGTGTTGTTAACCTTCAAAGGAGAAAATAATTATACCGGGTTGGGTTCCTTGGGGTTGTTGCTGGGGGTGAAGAATCGAGGTAGCATTTAAAATAAATAGGCAGGCAGGATATAGAATGGGAGGAGCAGTCCGAGGGAAGGGCATGGCCTGAGAAAAAGCGTAAGGAACATTCTAAGATTACGCAGTGGTGATGGGCACACTGAGCGTCCTGACGTAAGCCTTGTACGAGGTACTAGTGTAACAAAAACATGTGTAGCCCCTTAGTATTTTGAAATTTAAAAAAAAGATTATGTGGTGGATTTCTTTTGCAGCCTGTGAATCACAATCTAGTGAATACATGCATTTAAGAAGCCTACTTTAACAACCAAAGATAACTTAAAATAATTTTGTTTTTCTCCACATTTCTCAGCAGATATTAAAGTAGACCCAAGTGTGTCCTCCAGAGCAACATTTATTAAACTCCCATTTCCTCTCCTGTTTATTTCTTTCACACCACAAAGCTACTCTGAGAGACTCTTGGAAATCTGTGACAAAAATAACTTCTCCACTCCTAGCATTAAAGACTCTTGTTTTCTTCTCTTTCCCTTCTCCTGTAGCACTTTATTATGGAGATTAACTTAGCCTTCCAGCTGCAACCAGAAAAAAAAAATCCTTCCATTTTTAGGGAGAGGGAAAATACATTGACAGAGAGGATTCTCTTTGGTGAATTAGGAAAGGGAAATCTGTAAATTTTCCCACATTCAAAATTCTTTGATCCGGCACGTAGGGAATTGCAAGTGGTTCTGCTTGTCTGGGCAGAGACATAGATGATAGTATCTAAGACAATGTGGGCACCAGCCAGCCAAAATAGGCCCCAGTCAAAGTAGACACAAACCATCAAACCATGCTAGGACATAAGGGCTGTGTATGAAATCATGAAATTATGACAGTCCCATATACACTTGATCATTCTTCCTGCCTTTCTGTGGATTTTTCATTAGGACCGTTCAGCTGATGGTGACCGACTGCTTTACTTACACATTCAACATTACAGCTTATAGTCAGTGTTACAACTTTATCATTCTAGTCTGTTCAGGCTACTGTAATGAAGTACTATAGACTGGGTGGCTTATAAATGACAGAAATTTATTTCTTGCAATTCTGGAGGCTGGAAGTCCAAGATCAGGGGGACAGCATGGTCAGGTTCTTGTGAGGGCCCTCTTCTGGGTTGCAGGTGGCCAGTTTCTCCTTGTGTCCTCACACAGCAGAAAGAGGGTGAGAGAGCTCTCTGAGCCCTCTTTGGTGTGAGCACGAACCCCATTCATGAATGTTCCACCTTCATGACCTAATGACCTCCCAAAGGCCTCACCTCCCAACACCATCACCTGGGGGGTTAGGATTTTCAGTGTATGGATTTGTGGGGGACACAAACATTCAGTCCCTCGCAGTCATAGCTGATTATAGGTCATCAGTTGTTTGCAGTCAATACTTCTACTTAATTAGTCCTTTGGCATATCGGTCTTCCCTAATGTCCAGTCACTCTTCTGCAGTATATTCTGTCCAGCTTCATTGTTACCGAGTTCCATGTCATCTTATCATCATCTGCTTTCTCTCATTTTTCATTAGTACTTCTTCTGTGGTTTCTCAAGATTTGACATTTTACTATGTTTCTTTATAATTCTTAATTTTAAAATTTTTAATCTGTATAAACTTAAAAATGCATGTTATTTTTATACTTTGCACAGTTACATTAACAATAGATTAAAATAGAACAGATAAGTGTAGACTCAGAAATGCTTGTGATGCCCATATCTACTGATTACCTCACTGGACCCCTCTATCAGTGCGGATGTTTAGATCTAGAAGGCATGGCTTTCAGATGACTACTGGATTCGTACACAAAGGATCAGCTGGAAACCAGACTCAGTGGAACCTTGTAGAAACTCATCTATAATTTTAATGCAGGGAGATTTAGGTTTCTTTCTGGCTCTATATTGTCTGGCAATAAAGCCAACTGCATCCAAAATATTGTATTATGGTATAACCTTTTATAATGATTTCCCATGGTCTACTGAGCAGCTTTCAGTATGTATACTTAGTTGGTCTTCTCAATGACCCTGTGAGATGGGTGATAAAAGAAATATCTTCTATTATTTCTCCAGTTCTTTACAATTTCACAAGTACATTCCTTATTCTATAGTATTTGAAGCCTATATTCCCATTTCTGATTCCTTGCAATTTGTACTGTACCACAAATAGATCTACTTAGAGTTCCCTAAACTCAATATAATATTCCACATTTCCATGCTTTTTTCTTTGGCTCTCTGATGAACTCCAGTACATTCTTCAAAGGCTTTTTCAGGATAGGGTTGAATTTTATCCTCTTCCCAGGAGGGATGAATGAAAAGTCAGGATATGGCAGCGTGGACTTGGCTGCGGATTCGCCCCTGAACTGACGCCTGTCTTAGACGATTAGGGATGCCCAGTCCAGGAACACGTGTCTCTGTCTTGGATAAACTCAATCCCATCTTTTTTTCTTCGCTTTTTTCCCCCAGTAGAAGCATTTTTTAAAAGATGGGTCACATTACGTTTCCCAGGCCGAACTCAAACTTCTGGGCTCAAATGGTCCTCCCGGCTCAGCCCCCGCAGTAACTGGGACCGTGGGTGCACACCGCCATGCCTGGCTACAATCCCATCTTTACAGAACGAGGACTCATCTCCTGAATTCATTTCCTAGGGCTGCTGTAGCAAATTATCACAAACCAGATAGCCTCAAATGACAGAAATTTATCCTCTCACAGTCGTGGAGGCTGGAAATGCGAAATCACATTGTTGGCAGGTTCGGTTCTCATGGAGGTTCTGAGGGAGAATCTGTTCTATGCCTCTCTCCAGCTTCTGGTGGTTGCCGGCCATCCTGGGCGTCCCCTGACTTATAAACGCATCGCTTTAACCTCTCTGTCTTCATGGGGCCTTCTCCCCCATCTCTGTGTCCTAATTTGCCTCTCACAAGGATACAGTCCTTGGATGAGGACCCACCTCAATCCAGTGGCCCTTCACCTTAACCAACTGCATCTGCAAGGCCTTACGGTCACACTCACAGCTGCTGGGGGCTAGGACTTCAACCCATCTCTTGGGGGGACACAAGCCCACAACACCTCCCCTCCGAGACCCATATTGCCTTCTTGCATTAAGAGAAAAGAGAGTTCTGCTAGTTTTTCTCAGCAACACAAAATTAAGGGCCGCCACATGAGACTGCGGCAGAGACCACTCTTACTGGCCGTACCGTGTTCACAAAGGCGCACGGGGCCACTGAGGGAAATGGCAGGACCCGAACCGTGGTTTGGAAGATAACTCTGGCTTAGTAGAGGAAGAGCAGTTTCAACATAGGTGTTCTCCAGTTATTCTTCACATCATAAAGCAAAATGAATATTCCAGTCACACAGAGCTATGGAAAGTTGTGCAGGGTTTTCTCTTCTCCAGCTAAATTCTGAGTCAAAGTGCCCAATTTATGTAATTTGCGTTGCCCAATCACAACCTCTGTTCAGAGAACTGGATTTTTCTCTTCAAGCTGAATCTCAAGAGTGTGATTTATTTTCCTGCAAGTTTGTCAAAAGGACTTGATCCTGTTTCTGAGGAATGTCTAACGGCCACCAGGGAAAGGGCACCCTTGTATTAACTGGGCATTTGCTGCTTCCTACTGAATGTTTTTATGTTTTTAAAAGTAAATAAATAAACTTGTGTTTCTGGGAGCCAAAGCGGGAGCTATCGCTTTCACGTGCTGCCCTGCATGGGCAAGGGGGCGTGTGTGAATGTGCTAATGAGTCTGCAGTTCTGGGCATTATCCCCCACCCTGGCAGTGGTAAGTCCTTTCTTAGGGGGCTGCCTGCCAGTTTTCACAATATTTGGTCACAGATTTGGCAGTTTAGTTGATCAAGACAGGTTTCTCCATCGTGAAGTCGAATAGAACTAAATTATTATTATCCAAGCCTAAAACAAAGTGACTCCATCCTGGCTACTGTTCTTCTTACTACTGAGTATTCCCGGAGACCCTCCCACCACCATCATTGCCGTCACCACGGAAACCGAGAGGGATGGCGATGGCAGCAATGGAGAGGGGAAGGATGGGGAGTCAGACCCGTGCTAGAGTCTGGACCCTGCCACTTGCTGTGTGACCTTGGCCACCTTGGTTAATCTTGCTAAAGCCTCCATGTCCTGACCCTGAAAATCGGCAGAATAACAGCACAGCGGTCCCCATCCACATTTGGCTTTCTGAGCTTCCAGTTATCTGCAGCAAACCACGGTCCAAAAATATCACATACGATAAGATATTTTGAGAGAGAGAGAGAGAAAGACCACAGTCATCTGACTTTTATTATAGTATATTGTTATAATTATTCTATTATTAGTTATTGTTAATCTCTTACTATGCCTAATTTATAAATTAAATTTTATCATAGGCATATAGAAAAAATCATAGTATATATAGAGTCCAGTCTATCTGAGCTTCCAGGCATCCACTGAGGGTCTTGGAACGTATCCCTGCAGGTGAGGGGTGACAACTGTGCCTGTCCTGTGAGGCTCTGTGAAGATTAATCGACATGGCGCACGTGAAGTACTTACCATGGTATCCGACACGTGGCAGGTGCTTCGTAAATGTTAACTATTACTGTCGTGGCAATAATTGTTATCGTCATCACCTTAGTCATCAATTAAGAATTTCTCTAGCACTCTGGGAGGCTGAGGCAGGCGGATTGTTTGAGCTTAGGAGTTCGAGACCAGCCTGAGCAAGAGTGAGACCCCGTCCCTACTAAAAAAAAAATAGAAAGAAATTATCTGGACAACTAAAAATATATAGAAAAAATTAGCTGGGCATGGTGGCGCATGCCCGTAGTCCCAGCTACTCGGGAGGCTGAGGCAGAAGGATCACTTGAGCCCAGGAGTTGGAGGTTGCTGTGAGCTAGGCTGACGCCACGGCACTCTAGCCAGGGCAACAGAGTGAGACTCTGCCTCAAAAAAAAAAGAAAAGAAAAAAAAAGAATTTCTTAGACATCCACTTGGCACCCACTCAGTGTCCAAAAGTGAGGGCTGAGGCTGGAGCTGGTTACCTTGCATGAAATTAACTGAGCAGCGTCTCTTATGTGGGGTTCCCAAATGTGAACAGGCATCTTATACCTCACCAAGCTCCTGTTAGAATCCCGGGTCTTGGGCTTACACTAGCAGGGTAGAAGTTTCCAGAAATGACCACGGATGTCAGAGACACAAAACACTGAATCAGCCATTAGGCATGGGGATGAAGGACCTGGGGACTTCAGGAGACGGCTGCCCAGTGCGCTCCTACAGCTGGCCCACAGAAGTTACAGAGCAAGCACGTTTTCCCAAGTTTTCCCGGCACTCAGGCTTCCTCGTCCTGTGCCCCTTCCCTGCGTGTTTACTGCTGCAGGCGCCCCGTGCCTGTCGTGTGTATAAGGTGTTATGTTCCTCCTCCCTGCGTTTTAGTCACAACAGAGCAGGGAGCAAGGCAGGGATGAAAACAGGCACCAGCCAACCAGCTGCGCTTGAGCGCAAGTCGCTGACCGCAGAGCTGCGGAGGAGGATGCGAGGCCAACGAGCGCGGCGAGAAGAACGTCCTGAGTGAGTGAGCGGTGACGTCACGAACATCCTGGGTGACTGGTGATGTCAGGAACATCTGAGGATTGATGGGTGATGTCTGCCCCGCACAGTAGTGGGCAGCAGGGGGGCAGCCACATGCCACGTGTCTGTCACATTTGACGTAATCTGAAACAAACGAATACCTCGTTAATGATGAGATTTCAGATTCCATATTATCTGAGATGAAATATATTTGGAGGTTTGAGATCCATCCTAAAACTCACCTCACACTGCAGAATAAAGTGAAGTGTGTTACTTTTTTAAGGAGCTAAACCCCTAAAGCATCCTGGTCAGCAGAGATAAAAATGACAGCGTGTCATTTCAGAGAAGAGAAGAGTACGCTCGTGAAGAGACACACACTGAGACTCTGTTCCTACCTGAGTGGCCACCGGAGGAATTCTCCCGGGGGAAGCCGTTGCCCGGGCTCTCTGACTGGAGAGCACCTCTGTCTGCCACATGCCTTTTGAACTGGGGAGAAGAAACCTCCATGTGCCTCCGGAGTGGCCCGGGGGTCACCCTGGCTCACGCCCCTTCATTGTGCTGAATCAGCCATTGAAGCGGGTGTGCCCTTTACATCTGATCCCAGTGCAGGAATTAAATATTCTGCTTCTGTTCGAATTCGCCAATAACCCATGCCTGATGATAAATGAAGAGCCCCAGAGTAGAAAAACAGTATCCTACATCTTCATTGATAAAACTGTATTATTAGCCCCAAACATGCAGGGTGCTATCAATTCCCAACAGCAAACTTGAAAACGAATGATTTGGTTTTACAAGCTGCCTAACCTTCCAGACATCTCTTATACTGAGTTTCCAAGGCATTAATGTCAGCTGCCCTTTTTAATTCTGAATTTGTCCAAGTGAATGCTTAGAACCAGGTCCGAGGCTCCCTGGAGCATTGCTGGTGTGTTTGTAAGAATGTGTCAATCTCTCAGACACGTGGAGCCGTTCCCTGTGAGGCTGCGCATACCAAGAGCAGTCACAGGATTCTCAGGGCAGGCTGCGTCACTAGGGGAGTGACACGGACACGTTGGAAGATGTTACGCTCTTCAGTAAATGCCACTGGACCCCAAGCAAACCGCTCTGCTGGAGCCCCCTTCCTCTCCAGTAACAACCGAACAAGCGTCTCATGGGAAGGAAACCTCTCACTGTGCCACGTGTCGGCTGCGCCCTCACTGGCAAGTGCCAGCTGCATCGACGCCGGGGGACTTTCTGATGTCAGGCCATGTCCTGTGGGGTTTCACTTGAAATGTCCGTTACAAATAAATAATGACATTCAGGCGAACGGATAATGCCTCTAGATTCTGTGCATCCTGTAAGTCCCTACTGTCCTCGCTCTGGGTAGTAAAAGCCCCTTTGTCACTGGCCCATTTTCCTACAAGATCAGATTAGCATCAGACTTTTCGGCTTCAAAACCACAGCCCTAAGAAACGATGAGGCATAAAAGCTACACTAGCGTGCTACACTTTGGGGCCAGTGTGAACCTAGTTTAAGTTGTAATCATATCCT
>RJWJ010031375.1:0-19259 GCA_004363605.1 Indri indri
TGTTCCTGTAGCCCTCAACGGACAGGGATTTCCTTCAAACATCAAATCGAATCCTGCATCCTCCTCTCGGGAGACGCGTTAATGCGAGCTGTCTGAGTGTGCCGGAAGCGCAAGGCGAAACCTGGCGGGTTGTCGCTTTAAACCGGCTGCGCAGCTGACGGGCGCCGCTGGAGCCGTCCCGCCCTGCCGCAGGGAGCCGCCGCCGCGTCCCCATGGTTACGGCCGGCCCGTCGCTGTCGCCGCGCAGGGCGGGCGCAGGCTGCGGAGCCGGCGCTCTGGACCCGCCCGCCGAGCGCAGCGCGGCCTCTGCGCCCCCGGCCCCGCGCGGGCCGCCCGGCCCCCGCCCCGCCGCAGCGCCCCGCCCCGGGATGGGGAGCCGCCCCCCGGCCCCGGGACCGCGCCGCGCCGCGCCGGCCGCGGGCAGCGCCCGCCCCGCGGCTGCCCGGCTGCTCGGGCCGGAGTAGGTGAGAGCCGCGCCGCGCCGCGCCGTGCGCCCTCCGGACGCGCAGGCCCGGTTCCGGGCACGGACGCCGGCGGGGGAGGCGGCTCCTGCCGGTCCCGCCGTGGGAAGGCGGGTTCCGGCACCTTCCCGTGAAGCCGGCGCGGGAGACCGGGAGCCGCGGGCGCGCGAGCGCTCGCCCGGGGACGGGGACCTAGCGGCCGGAGGTCCCCTGCCGGGTCGGCTGGTGGGGATGAATCCCAGGCGTACCTGGTGCTTTGGGTTTAAACTGCCAGACATGTTTACCGGCTTTGTGCAGCCCGAGACGAGGGCAGTTCTCGAGCCGGGGCGGTGAGCACAGCTGAGCTCTATCCATCGTGGAGAAGGAGCGGCTCCCGCGAGGGCAGCGTCCGCCTGCGGGCGCGTTCGTTCTCCCCGGCACCTCCGCGTGCCCCGTTGGGGCTGAGCGGCGACTCCACAGGCTGGCCTGGGGACAGGCCCGCGGGGGCAAAACCGCCGAGCCAGCGCAGGGAGGACCCCCACCGTGCCTCTGACCATGCGCTGTCTCCGCAGATGGGCGCAGCCTGCAGACCCCAGCAGCCCCACTGCGGCCGCCCTGACGCACACTGCCCGGAGCGCAGCGCCTGCCGCTGTTGGGACTTTGACCTTCCGGATGGCCATGGAGGCTGGCGGGGAGCGGGGCGCGACATGACCGCCTGGGCCTGCGGCACCTCCAGGGCGCTCGCACTTCCGTAACTTTGCAGAGCTCATGGTGAGTACCCGACCCCGGCCCCCGGCCCCCCAGGCCACCCGCGCCGTCCGGTCGGCGCCACCCAGGCGGGAGAGTTGTGGGCGGGTAGTTTGGGGGCGTCGGGCTGAGGCTGGGGCGCGCCGGGGGCCGCAGGCTTCGCAGCACCTGGGTCCCCAGGCCGCCTGTCAGCGCCCTCCTCGCCGGCTTGCTCCGCGTTGATCATACTAATTACTTGCAGGCTACAGCACTGTCTGTGGAGGTGACATGCGAGCCCCTGGGGACCCTGCCCCCGAAAACCTTGCCTAGCCCTGAACCAGGGCCCCTCCCCCGCCTCCTCTAGGCCCCTCCTGAGGCCCTTCCGCCCCTGCCTGCCCCGCCATCCCTGTCAGCAGGTTGACCAACGGTAGAGCGGGAGGAGTGTGGGTGGGCTTCCCGGCCCAGGCTGCACCACGTACAGCGCACGGGAGCGGGTGTCCTCTCGCCAGGAGGGGGACGGCCCTGCAAGCTTTTATTGTGGTTTCTGTCAGTCTGGATTCGGAAAGGTTGACAGCCAAGTAAACAGTGTGTTGTGTGTGCTGCTCAGGGACAGCTGACAGGCAGTGAGGACCCGGGGTGCGTGCAGAGAATGCCGATGGCCCCATAGGACAGTGCCGCCGTCACAGCCACCGGCATGCACGCTCAGAGCAGCTGAGCGTCTACCTCATAAGGAGCGGGTGTCTGAGTCACCTACTCGCTTTCTTCCTGTGCCATTCAAAATATCCACACGACAGAGACGCTTTTGGCCAAAATCCAGCATTATCTCAAGCTGCTATCCGGGCCTCTGAGGCCGGAGGACATGGCCACACGTACCTCCCCACATCTGACAAGGTCACATGATCAGGCACGATCGCTCCTCAGGGCGGCGGGCAGGCCCAGGGGCTGCCTCCAGCTTCCGAAGCCACCACCTGTTGCCCCCAGGTGCCACACCCGCCGTGGCCGGGGGCGCTGGGTTGGCAATAGCCCGGCTGTTCATCCTCAAATTTAGACCCTTGTTTGCAAAATGGAAACCTGCCATTGGCAGACGAAAAGTGAGTCAAGGGTGCGTCAGAGGCGGGGGGTGGGCACAGCAACCCTGGAGGCCACGGGGTTGGGGGGGTCCACGATCTCGGCCCCTCCTCCCCTCCGCTCTGACCCTCGGCCCTTCTGTGCAGGGATTGCAGGGGCTTCCCCCACCCTGCATGGTCTGAGCACACGCACAGTCTCCTCTGCGTTCCCTGGTGACGCCAAGATGCAAAACCTGTAGCTTTGCCTGGAAATTTGTGGGGAATTTCGGCCGTTTGTGGGGTTTTGTTGTTAACAAATAACATTTACACCTGAGACACTCTCCGGACGGGACAGAGAATGTCTAGAGTTGTCCTCCCAAGTTGCATAAATCTGGTGGGAGCACTTTTCTGTCCGTGTCTCCAAGTTCATGGTATGGTTACCTGGGTAGACTCACCTGGCAGCCTCAGGGGTGTGGGAAGGAGGCCTGGAGGCCGCGACCAGGTGAGGGTAGTCCTGACTGTGCCTGACCCTCTGTCTGCTGAGGAGCAAACAGCCTTCTCAGTTCCTAAGCGTAGAGACACAGGCCAGCTCTTCTGGCTGCATCTCCACCCACCCAGCACGAAAGCGTGAAGCAGCGCGGAATTCTGCGTGTCTGGGGCCCTGCGCTCTCCTCTCTGCCTGCTCCCTGTACGCCTCGGCGCCGTGACAGACGCACGGTGAGTGCCCCTTGGCAGGACATCACAGGCCTTGCGTCCAGCATTTAAGGCTGAGGGCACCTGCTCCCAGATGCACCCTGGTTGCTGCTGTTAACACACAGCAGACAGAAAACTTGCTGGTTCCTACAATCAGTGCTATCAGTACTTAAATTCAAGCAGGCACCAAAACATGTATGATTTTGACGCTGTAACTGGCAGCCCTCGTGCTTAACTTGGAGAACGGTCATTCTTGAAGGGAACAGATTGATGGTCTTTGTAGTTAGAGTAAAATTGTCCACACCTTTGGCTTTCTCCACTTCTGCCTCCTTCAAAGCATCGGCGTCTGCTGGTTAGACTGAGGCGTCTTTCACTTGGTTCGGGCTCTGGTTTGCCCGACTACACCGTTCCTGGCATCAGGAACCAAATAGAATAATGTGATTGGTATGATTGATACGGAAGGATGTATGTGGTCTGAGACAGTGTCGCGTGGCATAGCACAGTGTGGCGTGTAGCATGGGGGCGTCTGGCGCAGTGTGGCGTGCTATCGTGGGATAGCGTGGGGGTCCAGTGTGGCGTGCCATGGTGTGGGGTGGCCCCTGAAGCTACTTGCTTTCCATCGTTGCAGTGTGTGAGTGGAGCTGTTCGGATGAGCTCCCCCTCTCTTTAACGTTCAGGCCACGGCTGGTGCCACGATGACCTGATTTTAGTGGCTGTGCTCGGTGTGACTGCCTGGTGGCTGCCAGCAGCCTCAGCGGGGTGTGGGGCTCTCACGGGGAATTCGGCAGAGCCCCTCAGCCCAGCTTGCCCTGAATTCAGGGCTGACCTTGGTGTCACTGGGGGAGTCTGTGGCCGCGTCCTGCAGCCAGGAAAGAGGGAGTGGCCAGGCCGGCCCCAGGCCCTGCTTGGAGCCGAGGACCCCAAAGACAGCACGTTCAGGACGCCTCTTGCCGCTAACATTTCCCTCTACACATGCAGGAGCCTGCAGTCAGAAAAGACAGGGCGGGATTTAAACCTCCCGAGTCCTGGGCAGGTGGCAGAAGGGTGGAGACCTCAGGCTGCACAGGTGGCGGACGCGCCCGGCACAGCCAGGCTCACGGGGGCCGAGTGGGGGACCCTGGCAGGCACTCCCGCGGCTCCGAGGAGGAGGCTGGCTCTGGAAGGGCCAGAGACGGGTCACTAGTCCGCGCTGTCAGCGAGGAGGTGACCCTGCGCCCGGTGGGCTTATCCCCTCGCAGCCCTGCGGCAGGGTGCCCAGGAGGCGCGCCGAGGCCTGCGAACCGCCTCCCCGACGGCGCGTGAAGATGGTCTGTTGAGTTTACAGGCATTTCAGAACTTTGGTGAATTCTTTTTGGTTTGTTGCTTTTTATTTGGTCTCATATCGAAATAACTAAAAACTGCCAAAGTCTACTACCTTCGTTTCATGGAGCGGGGTTTGTTACCCACCTGACATCTCCCTGCAATTGAGAACTTCAAACAAGCAAAAACCAGTCTAGAAGGAAAGGCCCCGTGGTATTTTTCAACATGTTTTTCTCCAAATCTCGGCACGATTTTACCAGCCTACATGTCCCTCCAGAAAGAAAACCACGACACGCTGCACAGACGTAACAAGGGTGACTCCTGCTCTAGACTAGTAGCTGAGGTCCCTTCTGCCCCTGCCTCCCCCGGAACGTGCGAGGCCGACAGAGCACAGAGGCCAACGAGAGAACACATCAGGCTCTGATGGAACCGGTCTTCGCTGGCGCAGAACCAGGAACAAGTGCGGGAGAACCTGGAAAAGACCAGTTTACCCCCCAGACAGACAGAGCCTGCAGGCCCGGCCACCGGGGAGGACGGGGGGCCTCCGACGGTCTGCACCCGGCTCGGGAGGCCGCCTGCCCGCCTCAGGGGCCGAGTCGGATCAGACTTGCATGGAACATGGCTGGCGCTCTCTTCCCATCTTCCCTTTCTTCTTGTCTGTCTTTACACCGCAGCCCATTTGATTTGTAGAACCCACCAAAAAGGATGCGCCCAACTAAAACGATAATGAAATGTGAAAGGAAGTTGGACTCTAAGAGGAGACCCCACACGTCAGGGCCGGCCTGCGGGAAGAGGGGAGCCGGGTTCCGGGGAAAGCAGTGCCTCTCCCAGTGGCTCCTGAAGCCACGCAGGCCACCCTGCAGGCCCAGAAGCTGGCTTCCTCCTCCCCTGCCCCACCCCGGGGTCCTCCAGGCTGTTTTCCTCCCGCCCTTGTCTGCAAGATGAGATCCGAGCTCCCTTCGCCCCGGTGGGTCCGGAGGGCGCTCTGCTGGCACAGCCTCAGGAGACTTGCCTGTGCCCGTCGGCCAGATTCTGTTTCAGCTCATATCAGACTGTCATCATGATTTTGCCCATGGAACACTGGCAGAGTAGACACTTCCAAGGGGAACGTGTACATGTGTGAACTTTAAAATATAAAATATATCTCTATTTTACATTACTTGCTTTGAATTTTAAATGTCACCTCTAAAAATGTAGAAAGGCACTGTCGATAATTCTAATTTAGAGAAAGAAAAAAAAAGAAACCAAACCAAATCGAATCCCTGTTTATCAAGCATACTGCTGACCCACAGCCGCTGCGGCCTGGGCACAGAAGCCCGTCCACGCGCAGGCCAAGCCCCGGACCCGGCCAGGCCACGTGGCTGCTCCGGAGGCCAAATGCCTCCCCTTGCTGCCGGACCATGTGGAACCCCAGGACTTGGCTGTCCACGAGAAGCAGGTCCCCCCTCCACGGCGGCGTGGTCCGGCTGTGCCTCACGCCTCCACGGCGTCTCCGGAACACGCCTCTGTGTCTCAAACTGGCTCCCCGAGGTGTTGGCCCGTCACACGAGAGATGGTTCTGACTTCCTGTTTGGCTTAACACGAGTGGGTTTTCTGTATGTGAATAAAAACCCACAGATGAGACACGTTCAAACGTAAGCCTTGGGGACAGGGCGGGGTGCGGCTCGTGGGCACAGGACGTGGGGGTGTTGCCATGGACGCTGCTTTAGGACGCTGCAGCCCAGCCCTGCTCCCCGCCGTGCACACCCCTCGGAAGGCCGTGGGGGGACTTGTGACGCCCAGAGGGCAGACCCACCGCCCCCAACACAGTGGACGCTAAGTCCTCGTTCCAGGAGAACCGTCGTGGAAGCCGGTCCTGATAGATACGGCAAGACCTGGGCGTGGCGCCCGCCAGGAAACGGTGCACCAAGGGGTGCAGCAGCCTGAGCTCTGGGACTCGCCGGCCCCCCTGCTGCCCAGCACAGGTGGAGCTGCGCCCCCCAGCAGCCTTCACATGGGGGTTTCTGTTTCCTGAGTTGTGGCACCATCCTGGAGGTCCAGCTGGCGGCTTCCCGCTGCCCTGCCCACCCCACATCCAGAACTGCTCCCGGCCTGGCGCAGGTGCGTCGGCCACGGGCCCCGCCGCAGGCTGGGGGAGGGGCCGGCATGGCTGCAGACCCCCAACCTGACTGCCAGAGCCGCTCGTGTGGTCTCACAGGGGGTCTCTGGGGCAGCCCTCTGCCCACACGGCCCTGGCCGTGTCCCAAGACAGTGGACACCGGCCCTGGCCCCACCCCCCGACCAGGGCCTCTCCCAGGAGGGCCGTGCAGAGCATGGGCAGGGGCGGGGCAATGACTTCTGCCCCCACAGTGGGACGCGGTGCCCACCAAGGGCGTGAGGCTGGAGGTCCAGGTGTGACAGGCAGTTCCTGCTGGGGCCTCACCCTGGTCTGCAGACGGTTTTTTGCCGTCGTCACGTGGCTGCTCTGCGCATGACCTCCCTGGCGTCTCCTCCCGTGCCCAGCGTAGCCGTGTGACGAATGAAACGCAAACCCCGTCCGTTCCAAACATTTGCAGCTGGGCACACTCTTCCCCCAGCTTCACTCTGCCACAGAGAACACGTTCTCCTGGAGCTCCGACCTCGAGCCCTTACTCAGACCACGACGCACACTGCGATCCGTGACGTCCAGGAACGGGCATGGGGCCTCGGCCGTGTCCACCGCGCGTAACAGCCGCTGCTCTTTCTCCGTGGACTCGAGCCAAGGCTTTGTACAAAATTCTCCCAGGGAGGTTCAAAAGCAGGATTTCCATGGGTGTGAGGCACAGAAGTGGGGTTGGGGTGATCCGACCCTCGCCGCCTCTCTGAATGGCCACCCTGACCCCACCGGCAGGCGAGGTGCCCTCCAGTGGAAGCCGGCGCTGCCACCACCCTCCACCAGCCACACGGGACAGACGGGAGGCCGGAGGCAGACGTCAGGCACAGCAGAAATGCCACCCTCCGGGAGCTGGGCCTCGTAGAGTCACCCTGGGCTGAGTGCGCGGGTGGGGTGCAGACGGACCACGCCGGGCGGCCACGTGCTGCAGCTGGTCCTGCCCCAGCGCCCACTGAGCAGGGCCTTTCACTGCCGCCAGCCGGACCCCTCTGCCCAGGCGGGTGCTGTGTCTGGGACCTAACAAGTGGCTCAGGCCAGGAGGTGGCCGGAGCGGCTCCAGGGGAGGCTGAACCCGAGGGGGGGATCAGGAGGCTCGGCGGCTGTGCAGATCCTGGCAGCCCATAGTTCACGTGGTTCTGTTTCCTCCCCAGGATCTGAAGACCGTCCTGTCCCTGCCCCAGTACCCAGGGGACTTCCTGCACCCCGTGGTGTACGCGTGCACGGCCGTCATGCTGCTCTGCCTCCTGGCCTCCGCCATCACCTACGTCGTGCACCAGAGGTGAGCCTGGCCCAGAGGCCCTGCGCCCACGGCGCCTGCCTCCACCTTCAAACGCAAATCCCCAAAGCGAGGTCTCACTGCCCTCCAGGCGCCAGAGGGTGAAGGTGCTCAGGGGAGCCGCGCCCTCCACTCTGGGTCTCCAGCAGGTCGCACAGCAGCTTCTGTTCTTAACCGGGTGCAGCGAGCTCCCCCTGAGACGGGCAAGGTCAGCTGGGTGCAGCGAGCTCCCCACGAGGCGCTCACACCTTGGGAGGCTGCAGTGGCCTGTAGAACACCGGGAGATTCAGGAAATGTGAGGAGGGTCCCGCTCAGCAGGGCCAGGCATGAAAGTCACGGTCAATGCCCAGGCCACGGCCGAAGTCACGGGCAGAGGCTTGGGCGTGTCCATGGCCTCGGTCATAGGCAGAGACTTGAGCACAACCAAGCTGCCGTAGACTCGGTGGCTTATAAACAACGGAAATTGGTTTCTCACAGTTCTGGGGGCCGAGAGGTCCAAGACGAAGGCAGCAGCAGATGCAGCGTCTGGTGAGGGCAGCTGCTCAGTTCATGCACGCACCTTCTCGCTGCGTCCTCCCGTGGTGGGTGGGGCAAGGCGGCTCTTGGGGGCCTCTTTTACAAGAGCACTGATCCCACTCACGTTTGAACATGAGAACTGTGGTGGGGACACAAACCCTCAGACCATGGCACCTGTGGTCACCGGAGAGGCTTGGCCACAGCCATGGTGAAGGTGTGGCCAGAGTTGTAATCCAGCAATGTCCGTCCCGGCCCAGCCCCTTCCCGAGATGTCAGATGTCTACTCGTCTGGTGGGGCGGTGGTTGGGGGGGGACCAGCCCATCCTGGGACCCAGAGGCGTGACTTCTGCCTGAGACTGCGCACAAGTCACAGCGCCCCAGGGCTCAATATCGTCATCTGTCAAATGATCAGATTGCTCAGACTCTGCAAAATCCCCTCCAGCTGTAGCATCCTACGGTGACTTAACGCAGGACCGTCCCCTGGCGACCCGCGCAGGGTGGACGTGGTGCGGTGCGTTGCTCTCTCCCCTGTGCGGGGCTCTGGGCAGTTGCTCCCGGCCCCGCAGAGGGACAGGGCTGGGGTGGGCGAGGGGCTCGGTCCCGTTGTGAAAGCGACGCGCCCTCTTTCTCGCAGCGCCATCCGGATCAGCCGGAAGGGCCGGCACACACTCCTGAACTTCTGCTTCCACGCGTCTCTGACCTTCACGGCGTTCGCGGGCGGCATCAATCGCACCAAGTTCCCCGTCCTGTGCCAGGCGGTGAGTGCCTTGGTCGCGCGTGCTGCAGAGCCGCGTGTGTTTGTCACCCGCTGCCGAGGGGAGAGTGTGATAACTGTCTTGTCTGTGAAATAAGATTCTAGCGTCTGTCCAGCATTTCCCGGGAAGGAACGCGAGGCTCTGGCCAGTCCGCGTCAGTTTCACTCCGTGTGAATCTGGTTGTTTTGCCCAAAATTGTATCATATAAAAGAATTTACTTCTTCCTGGACCAGCGCACTCCAGGGCCTACGGTGACGGCTAACTGGACATGTGCTGTCCACCAAGGTCAGGCACAGACCTGCCTCCAGTGAGGGGTCTGGTGGGGCAGGAGCTCCGGGGAGGGGGGGCCTGCCCTGTGGGAGCAGGAGCCAGTCAGGCGGGTTACCGGGGCGTCTGGGTTGCACAGACCACCCCACGTGGACCCCACCAAGAGCTGCTGGGAATATCCTGCTCCGCCAGGAGAGGTGGAGCCTCCCAGCACCCAGCACGGAAAAGAACGAGGGTGTCAGGAAAGGGCCCTTCCTCACGCCCTGGGGCCCAGCCTGGCTTCGGCTTAAAGGAGGGAATCGGAATCGCCGGTTCCATCAGAGCTGAGCCCGGTCCTGCCCTTTGGGTCCCAGCTGTGCCCCAGGCCCAGCCCTGGGACAGTCCCCTCCAGGGCCCCGCATGCTGGGCGGGGGCGCCCCATGCACTGCAGGCGTGTGACCAGGGATCAGCCCTGCAGTTCGGCTCCTGGCGGGGCCTGCGCCCAGCCTGCTGTGCCCGGGGAGCATGCGCCTCCCTCGCTGGCCCTGTCATCGCAAGCTCAGCAAACATCCACAGGTGGGCGTGGGTGCGACTCCACCCGGGTGCCTGGGGCCCTCCTGTACCTGGCACTGACGTTGGTGGCCGTCTGTCCACACTGGCAACCTGTCCACCTGCCAGAGAACAGTGGTCAAGAAGCGCCCTGGGGGTGGGTGGGCAAGAGGCTGTCCCCGCAGGGGACATCTGGGCTGTGAGTGCCAGGCCTGCCCAGGGCGTCTTCCTTCCTCGCACGGGTACGATCACGTTCTGAGGCCGGAACAGCCTCGCGGGTACCCACGCACATGCCCCAGACCTGTACACGGAGGCGACAGCACGTCCACGTGAGCGCACGTCAGGACCAGCCACCGGAAAGCCACGTCTACCGCCTGGGCCCAGCCCTATGTAGCCCCAGCAGAAAACCCGCTGGCACACGCCTGGGAAGCGGCTGTGCCGGATGCCGCTCAGTGGGCGGGAAGCAGCCACAGCGCACGCCTGGGACCCCCGTGGAGATGTTTGGTGGGCAGGGCGGGTCTGGAAGGGGCCGGAGAGGCGAGACCTCGGGGAGATCGTGTGAAGGAGAGAAGCATCCACGCTATCCCGGCGACAGCGCTCGGGGGGAAACGGGGTCTGAGTGCCACGGTTGGAAGGTGACGGCCCCTCTCCAGGCGCCGTCTCGACCTGCAGCCACGGTCCCAGCAGGCGTTGCTCACACGCTCACGTGCTCATTCATTCATTCAGCACACGTGAGACGGGGCCTGCTGGGCGCAGCCGGAAACAGGCCCACGGGGTCTCGTGTGGAGCCTGCGAGCTGGGGGCACCGCACAGCAGCCACGCAGACGGCACCCGTGGCTGCGGCGAGATGGGGAGGTATGGAGGACAGAAAACCGAGCTTAGGCCCAGACGTCCTTCACCTCCCTGCACTTGGTGGCGTGACACGAAGTGTCTCTCGCTGTTTCTGAGGCTTCCTCGGCCCACGGCTCCCCCTCCCTGCTGGAAGGAAGGGCCCAGAGCCAAACACGAGGCCACAGGATGGCGGCCACCACGCTCCGCGGGGGCCCCGACAGTGCGGCGCACAGGACCCTGGCCTGACCTTCCTGCCAGCACCACGCAGAGCAGCGTGGGAACATCCAAAGCTCGAGACGGTGGGAGAGGATAGACAGTTGTTATGGCAACACACGGCTGACCACGAGCCTCATTAGATACTAAGCAACATCATCAACAGACGCGCCCTCTGCACCGGGCCTGGGTCCCCAGTGGGGTGGGGTGACCGTCACGGCCTCCTGCCTGGGTAGGGCAGCCCTGTCCGGGCGCCCAGGCAGCCTCCCCAAGGCCTCTGCGTGTCCAGCCCGACATCTGTGTTTGGGAGACGAGCGTGCTGTTCCTGAAACCCCCAGACCCACATGCGGATGAGGCCCGACCCTTCCCGCCCCCTTCACCACCGGGCGGCACTCTGAGGCCTGGGGACGGCGCTGCCTCTGACCGCTGCTGGCCACGCAGGACGGTGACACCGTGCCGCTGCCCTCTCCCCTGCCCCCGCTGGGGCAGTGCACACGCAGGGCCTGTCCGGGGAAAGGCTGGACTCTCGCGGGCGAGCTGCGTCTCCCCCCGCCACCCCACGAAGGGAGCTCAGCTGAACCATGAGCAGAGCCGCGACCTTCCCACCGCCCACAGGAGTCTCGTCAGTGATTGTAGGTTTTCTCTTTAGTAAAACGTGGACTCTGGATTTGATCGATCGCTATAAAGGCGCAAGGTTGGCGGAGTTCAGAGAGTCTGTGTTCCGTCAATGTTCGCTTCCCTCCCGATGACGCGATGTTTTATTTGTCATTTCCAAGTGTCAGGTTATCGCTCTGAAGGTAGCTTCGATTTGCGATGTCAGAGGGCAGGGACAGGTGTGGCGCGTCATTAGCTGGGCAGAGGCAGCGAGGCTGGGGCGCGGCAGGAGCAGCTCCCTGCGCGGCCGGCGGCCGAGTGCCCTGGGTCAGAGCCTCCTCGTACACACAGGGCCACAAGCACCACGAGCTGCAGAGACCCCCGCTAAGAACGCCACCCCCCGCCCCGCTCGTACACTGTGTGGGGCTCCGATGCCCAACTCTGCGGCCACAGGGCCCTGGCCCTGAGCCCCACGTGACCACAGGAGGGGTGGGCACACAGGCCCCACAGGTGGCGTGGACTCACACAGGGACATGCACAGGCCCGTGGGCTCCCACGAGCTCCCCACCCACACCTCAGTTCAAGGGTCTTTGCAGCCCACATGCCCCCTGCGATCTCTGGGACCCCTGCGGTGTCCGAGGCTGCCCCACGATAACCCGCCTGCCCCCCCGCAGCTGTCCTGTCTTGTCGCTAAACGCTGTCTCCCGAAGGAGCCCCGGGAGCTCCAGGCTCAGTGGCTCGGGCTTTGGGGAGGTGGGGCTGGGGCCGGGGCTGACCGGCTGACCGGCCTCTGTCCCGCGCAGGTGGGCATCGTGCTGCACTACTCCACGCTGTCCACCATGCTGTGGATCGGAGTGACTGCCAGGAACATCTACAAGCAGGTGACCAGGAAGGCTCCACCGTGCACGGATGCAGACCAGCCACCGTACCCCAGGCAGCCGCTTCTCAGGTACGGAGACCGCTCACGCATGCGGCACCCCCACCAGAGGGGCCGAGGGACGCCGGCACATCCCCCGTTTCCTGGCAAACTCCTCAGAGGGAGTCTGGGGCCTGAGGAGGACGCGATCCAAGTAGGGCCGCAGGGGAAGGGCGGTGACCTGGGGACGGGATGGGGTCTGGGTGGGGTCAGGGTGATGTCCTGGGGATAGGGTGGGGTCCTGGTTTATGCTAGGGAGCAGGATGGGAGCAGGATATTGGGGCAGCATCCGTGGCTGGGCCCTCGTGTGCAGGAGGCCACGTGTATACCTCGTGCTGGACGTGTCCCACGCTGTCCAGTCACTGTCCTGAGACCCCTGCTCCCCCAACCAAAGGCCGTGTGTGGAGGTGGCCCACATGGCCTTGGCCCCAGTGTCCGTGGTGGCCTCGCTGACGCTGGGCTCCTGCTCCTGAGCTGGTAGAAAATCATGGCGCACTCGGGCACCAACTTCAGGGTGACCCTGGCCTGTGCCCAGCTGTCAGTCCTTCCTCCTGCCAGGATCCACAGGAGACTCGGCAGGGACTGGGGACATGCCTGGGATGCAGGGACAGCCCCAGGACGAGGGCCAGGGCGCCGTCCTCCCCAGAGTCAGGAGCCAGGGAAACCGGCGCGGACACGAGGTGCAGACGCAGAGATTCCTCTCACGGCCCATAGAAAATACCCGCGCTGGGGCTGGGGCTCCGCAGGCAGGAACACGCACACACATGCCCCATGACTGGACAGCAGCTTCCAAATGGGAGATCCGTGGCTTTGCTGTTCGCCTTTCTGAGTCGAGACTTAACCCCAAACCCCGGAGTTTGAGAAAGCCAGGCTCAGCATGTGGCCCGCGATGCCTTGAGCATGGGCACCAGCCTGCCCATCCTCCTGTGGGCCACGCTCCAGCAGGGGCTGCCCTGCACCTGGGGGCCCCTTGGGGACTTGGGGGACGTCTTCCTCCAGGCGGCTCCTGCAAGAGGCAGTTGCTGGCAGTGTGAACTATGGCCACGTGCGGGCCGTGGACATGGTGGCTCCTCCAGCTATGGAACCAACATAATTTGTTTTGAGGCAGAAAAAGCAATGTCCCGTGTCCTATGAATAAGGCCAGTCCCCCTCTCCCCCCACCAGAGTTTCTGCCATTGTTTGAATTTCGGGTCCGGGCAGACCTATTGCCACTTAGCAACCAGGGCTGGGGTACGCTGTGCTCACAGGGGCCCGGCAGCGGGATTCATGATCTCACCCGAGGTCCCTGGGTTTGAGAGTCACTCTCGGTGCATTTCCAGTCTGTAGCGGACCGCAGGGTTGCTGGGCTCGTTGGAGAGAGGGGTGGGCCACAGGGTGTCTGGTGCTCCTCCCTGACAGCCTCGAGACAGAGCCGGGTCCGGGTGCTGTGGCCGGTGGGCCGGGCTCAGTGGTGCAGAGCAGCCGACCCAGTGGACCATGAGGGCCGGCACGTTTACCGTGGCGCTCTGGGGAAACTCACTATTCTTCTCGTGCTGCCTGGAGACCACCGTCACCCTCCCCGACCCAGGCCCTTCCTCTGGTGTAGAAAGGCCTGGACATTCGTGGGGGGCAACCACAGGTGCTGTGACCCCGGAGTCCTCGGTGACTGGGGGCCTGGCTGTGCCACTCTCCCCAGCTGTGCCTTTCCCTGCCCCAGGGCTGGCCGTGGCCTGGGCATGTACACTGGTGGCAGGTACAGACTTGGGGGTGAGGGGAGGTATTTGGCTTTGCAGGGGCCTGGTGCTGTCTCTGTGCTGCCCAGAGCCGCGGGGGAACATGCGGGGCCTGCACCTTCCCAGGGAGGCGGCGGAGCCTTTCCTCTCCCCACCTCGGCCCAGAGCCTCCTGCTCAGACACAGCGCTTCCCGTCGGTCTGCACCCCGGGCGCAATCCCACAGCGTAGAAGGAGGCTGTGCACAGTCAGCGTCGACAGAAGTTCAGTTCCTGAGTCCTGAGGCTTTGCAGCCCTGGGAGGGAGCAGCCCTGGGAGGGAGCAGCCCAGATGCTCGCCAGGCCGCATGCTGCCCTCTGCCCACCCAGTGCCTGCCAGACTCTCAGCCAAGACGGAGCAGTGGGGCCAGCTCGGGTCCCACGGGGCAGCGGCCAGGTCACTGGCCCAAGACGCTTGGTGCCACCTGTGCGTGAAGGAGCCCCCATGCTCGGCCCCGCCCAGCCCTACGGGTTCCAGTGAGAAACGGGAAGGCAACCGTCATCCCTGAGAAGCTTCTGCAGGAGCACAGATGCTGCCGGAACATCCGATGTTCTAAGAAAGCCTCGCTTCCCGCGGCGGCACACCGGGGTTTGCCCACACTCGGCAGCCGCCTCTGCTCAGCTTTGGGGAGAAACAAAGCTTCAGAGATTTCAAGGAAAATATAGCCATGTAGAATTTAGCAGGACTCGAGTCAAACATGTTACCGGCCTGCGCGGTCTTGCTATGGCCAAGTGGATGGGAGACCCTTCTCTCCACAGAGAGCTGGGTTGGCAGGGGCTGACACCCCGAAGATGCCGACTGCGCAGGAGTCGGACCTCGCGATCAGGGGCTGCCCTCTGGTCAAGGCCCAGTCGGGGCCAGGGGGCGATGGAAGCCCAGCGGGGCACGGCGGTGGCCTCTGCAACCCGACTCTTCAGCAGGGACTTTGTGACTTTCTAGGTGGAGATTCACAAGGTTTCATCTCCCCCGTCCCAGGGCAAGCCACCTGCACCACTCCAGGTAGCTGGTGCCATGCAAGCCTGTGCCACGCCTCCCCCCATGGTGCATTTCCGGAGCCCATGCCAGGAGGCTGGCAGGTCTGGCATCTGAGCCAGGTGAGCTGCAGATTCCAACATGGCACCGTGTCCCACCCTGAAGGCAGAAGACCCCAGCTTGCACCAGCTCCACTGACCCCTTCTGTTCTCGAGGTGTTTTCTCCAAAACTCAGCACGCGGCGCAGCCACTGAGGCTCCTGCTACCTGGACAAGCCACGCTCAGGTCCCACCATGAGAGACCCCGGGAGACTCTCCCAGGCCCACACTGCAGCCCTGCTTGGGGGCTCCCTGCTCTCCCTGTGCACCCGACGGCCATCCAGGTTTGGGCCTCCCCTGTCCCGCAGCCTGGCTCGCTCACCTGCCGGATGCTCCACGCCAAGGAGGGTGCTCC
Source organism: Indri indri (assembly GCA_004363605.1). NCBI lineage: Eukaryota > Metazoa > Chordata > Mammalia > Primates > Indriidae > Indri > Indri indri. The sequence continues at coordinate 15,406 of RJWJ010031375.1, forward strand.
AGAGGGGTGGGGGCACCATGGGAGGGCACCAGACTTCCCTAGCAGCGAGGGCCGCTGCAGACACACCCAGTGGGTCCCGTCTGGACAGACCACACGGAACGTGGAGCGTAGTCCCAGGGAGAGGTCAGTGAAGGCCAAAAACATCCCACCGACAAAGTGGCAGGTCGCGTTCCTCAAAGGTCACACCCCCCCGGGGCTCAGCGTGGCCCTCACTGGCCTCAGACAGCGTCTGGGGCCACGCCAGCTCCGACCGCTGGCGGGACCGCTTTGGTCTAGAGACCACGTTAAGTGTCGCACGCAACAGTGTTAAACCATCCACTCCTTTGTGGATTTCAGTGCACGAGTGTTGACCTCCTCCGTCAAATGTTTGTCCCCAAATAGTTTATTCTTTTTGCTGTTACTGTAAAGGGGATTGTTTTCTTACTTTTGATTTTGGATTTTGCATTGCTTGTGTTTAGAAATACAACTGATTTTGGCGTCGATCTTGTCCTGCAACTTTGCTAAGTGCCTTCTATTAGCTCCGATCGGTTCTTCGTTAACTCTTTCAGATTTTCCGTACGTATGATGATCTCGCCGTCTGTGCACAGGGCCGGTTTTAGTTCTTCCATCCCAGTCTGGATGGCTTGTACTTCTTTTTCTGGCCTAGCTATGCCAGCTAGAGCATCCGACGCAATGTTACTCTTCTCTCTAAGTTTCGTGAAAGGTTTACGAATTTTGTTGATTTTTGTTTATTTATTTATTTCTATTTTGGAGACAGTCTTGCTCTGCCGCCCAGGCCACAGTGCGGTGGTGTAACACAGCTCACTGCAGCCGTGACCTCCCTGGCTCCCACGACCTTCCGGCCTCATCATCCCCAGTGGCTGGGACCATAGGCACTACCACGCCCGGCTGACTGTTGATCTTTTTAAAGAACCAATTTTGGTCGCATCAATTTTCTCTGCTTTTCTGTTCTCTAATTCATTTGTGTCTCTGCTCTGGCCTTTCTTATTCCTTTTCTTCTGCCAGCAGTGGGTGTAGTCTGCTCTTTTTTCAGGTTCCTCATGGTGTAAAATTAGATTATTATTTTCTTTTTAATGTAGATGTTTACAGCTATAAATTTTCCTCTGAGCACTGCTTTTGCTGCGTCCTCAAGGTATGTTGTGGGGAGTTTTTTCCCATTTATCTCAAAGTATTTTCCAGTTTTCTTTGTGGTTTCTTCTTTGGCTCATTGGTTATTTGAGTGTGTTGTTTAATTTTCACAGATCACTTACGTGTTCAGGGAGGAAATCCCATCTTCTCTAGAATTATGCAAAACTTTTAGTAACTTGCCGAATGATTGAAATCCTGACTTGATCAAGGTGAACCACGTGGTTTCAGGTGGTTTGTCTCTGTGGAGAGATCCTCCCTACAATGATGAAAAACATTATTTTATTTCTTCTCTGTCTGCTGTGAAGCTGTGTGGCTGGGGTTCAGGTCCATGGGAGGACGAGGGCGGCTGATTCTGCAGAGCGACCGTGTGGCTGGCCGTGGCAGGCAGTGGCTGTCGGCTGCTTCCTCTGTGTGTGAGGAGGGAGCGGGTGTGGGGCCGTGTCCCGTCTCCAGGGAGTGCCCTTGGGTAGGCCCCAGACCAGGCTTCACCCAGACCTCACCAAGGAGCCCGCCGTCCTTTCTGGTGTGCTCAGCGCAGGCACGGCTGCGACCTGAGTGTAAGTTTTGTCTGGGACCCGAGAGTTCTGCCTCACGGCCTGCCGGTAAGTCCCCACCAGGAACCCACTATGAGCCTTTGGCCCACAGAAGTGCCACGCAGATGTGGAGAGGGGTCTGGGAAGGCCAGGATCCGACCTGAACCAGGGGTCTGTGGGGTCTTGCCACAAGGATGGCCTGGCCTGCCCGAGCGAGTGAGGGAGACCTTGGGCAGGACGCACATGGGCAGGGCAGGACCCCCATTGAGAGGGGTGTTGGGGAGAAGGGAGAAGAGAAGGACACCAGGAATCGAAGGGGAGCTGCCCAGGGGGAGAGGCCAGGCCCACATGGGACACAGGCCCTGCCGCTCCCGGACGTGCTGACTGACCCACCCTCTGGCCCCACGACTGGTGCCTCCTCTGATTCTAAGACGCCTCATGTTGGACCCACACAGGACCAGTCTTCTAGGTACCCTGAGATCCTGGCCACGAGACAGGGGCTGGAGCCACAGGCCAATCCAAGGGGTGACTCGCAGTGACATCACTCCTGACAGTGGCACGCGTGTAACCCATGGCCACGGAGCCTCCCCTTAGAGTGGCCCAGATACCTCAGTGGTTGGTCCGCGTGGGCCCAACATCCCCCTCCTAGTGTCCACATGACCCTGCACCTCCCCCTCCTCGGTGTCCACGTGACCCAGGACCTCCCTTCCCTCCTTGGGCATCAGCTCAGGACCTGCCAGCTGGTGTTCCTCCATGTGTCGGGCGCTGGGCATTGTTCCAACTTCCCATCCTCCTCCCCACGTCAGATCAAGCCCCTGTCCCATGACCCTGCCCCCACCCTCTGTAGCCTCCCCTCTCTCCACACCCTACCCCGTACACCCCCGTTTTCCTAGTGGTCTCCTGAGCCCACTTCTCAGCATCCACCCATCCAGCTGCCCCCACGCCCCTGCAGCATTTCCCTCCCAGGTGGGTCCCACCTGCGTAGCCTCTGAGAGACTGTCTGGCCCTGCCGCCCCTCAGGCCTGGCTGCCATCTGTCTGCACCTTCCTCCCCGGCACTGCCCTGCCCTCCCCACCGGGCAGGTGTGTCCTACCTCTGCCCTGGGCTCAGCCCGGCCGCCTCCCCGTGGGGTGCCATGGGCAGTGGTCCCCCAGCCCCTCCTGGCGTCTTGCTGTTTTCTTCTCTCGAGGGGGGGGCTTTCCCGTTTTGCACTCAGAGCTGGGCGTCCACCTCCCTGTGGTGCATGGTGGAGCTACCAGCCGACACATGGCAGGGATTTGGTAAACGCCTGTTAGATTGGCCTCAGGTGAGCAGCCTCAGTGCCTTGCCTGCGCTGGCTGTTTCCACTTCATCCTGAGATGGGAGTGACAGCCAAGCCCAGCTGTCATGCAGGCGTCAGAGGCTCCATGGCCCCCACATATTCAGGGACCCGCCAGACAGCCTCTGGACTCCCAGATGGGAGTGTGAGTTGTGAATGTGTGTGAGCATGAGCGTGCTTGTGTGGGAGGCGTGTGAGTGTGCACACGTGTGCACGGAAGTGCCACGCAGGTAGGCGTGGGGGGCGTGAGGCCAGGCATGGGACGGAGGCAGAGGCAGCGCGGCCGCATCTGACGGGCCCCTGGGTCCCTGGCTCCAAGCCGAGCCCTGAGGGTGCAGGTCTCAGAGGACCTGCCGGTGGCGCCAGCAGGGCAGGTGCCTGGTCCAGGCAGGGTGTTCCAGGACGGCTCCCCAACACCTCACCCAGGCGCTGACCGGCCAGCGCTGGGTCCTGGCGGGGTGTGAGACGTGAGCCCTTTTCCAAAGCCACTCCACATCCTCGAGCTGGTCCATTCAGACTGGACCGCCGGCTCCAGTCAACCGCACCGGGTCATGGGGTCTGGGGACCGCCCAGGTGTAGCACAGGGGACAGCGGCTGATGGGCGCAGTGGGCGGGCCATCCCCCTCCTCTGTGAAGCTTGCCCCACCACAGGTTGGTCCTTTCTCTGTCTTCTTTCCTTTTCTTTTTTAAATACTTTTTTCAGTTTAACCTTTCTTTGGTGTGTAGTGGAATACCTACACAGGAAAATGCTAGAACGCCGGTGCGGCTCAGGACACTGTGCGGTGACCTGCAGGTGAGGGTGCAAGTGGGGATGGCCCGTGCCCAGCCGTCTTGCCGAGCTCTCACCCCGCTGTCTGTCCCCACACTGGCGCCCG
>RJWJ010031376.1:0-19255 GCA_004363605.1 Indri indri
AAGGAAGGAAGGAAGGAAGGAAGAAATGACTGCAACTCCCCTTCTGCACACACAAGGAAATAGAGGCCCAGAGAGTGACAGGGTGACAGAGTCTTGTCCAAGATCACACAGCAAGTTGGCCCTGGTGATAGGACCGAATACCCTAAACGTAGGTCAACAGGGACTTACCTGCCCGTGGGGACACTGTGAGATTTGGAGAGTAGTGACAGCAAGCCTGCAGGAACAGAATCAGGGTTTGGGGCCCTGGGGTCCCTCTCAGCACAGTCCCAGGAGCAGCCCCTGTGAAAATAGCCCAGGGCCCACCAGCCCAGACTTGCCTGCCCTGTGGGAGGGCCGGTTCCCAGGCCCCCACACGCGTCCCTCCCCAGTCAGGGCCCTGCTTGTGCCAAAGCGGGTGCACACGAAACTCACGCCTCATGTGGACACCGTCTCAGAATCCGTGAGGGCACCACAGCAGGGCCCTCAGAGAACGCTTCCTCCCTCCCCTCATCGTTTGGGTGGAGGATGGAAGCCCAGAGTTGGCAAGGATTTATCCAGAGTCACATACTGGGCCAGAGCCAGGACCAAGATCCAGGTCTTGAGACTCCGCGGCTGTGGCCATTTCTGCCTCTGCATGACCATGTCTGGCAGCCCTGCTCTGACTTCAGGGGCCTCCAGGCTTTACACCCCAACACACATTCCTGGTCCCATTCAAGCTCGAGCCGTGGCGCCCGAGCTGCTGAGCGATTCCCGCCGCCCTGCTCTCTCCTGGCCCAAAGCCTGTCCGAGGCTGATACGATGATGTTGCTGCACATCTAACCCTGTATACCTCATTCAAGTTTCTAAAAAGCAGGTCACCTACAAACTTTGGAATCGTAGCCACTGGTGTGTCAGTTGCCTGTGGGACCCCTGCCCATCACCATGATGAGCTGGGCCTGGGGACCGCAGCCTCATGGAAAATGCTGGATGGGGGAAGCAGCCCACAAGGGAGCTGGAGGCAAGGAAATGAGCCTCGGGTGCTGGAGAATAGAACCATTCCCCGGGTCAGTCAGGCAACAAACGTTCCCTGGTGCCAGCTCTGTGCTAGGTCTGGTGCCCGGTTGTGAGGGCACAGAGCTCAACGTGAAGGTTGCTCTCCATCTGGTGGAACGACTGTCCACGGAGCACGAGCACACAGGATCGTCCGCTAGCCTGGGGCGGGGGTCCACACAGGGAATAGAACACACAAAGACGCCAGGACGCATGGTCCGCGAGGGCCTTCCCTGGCTCCTGGCGGGGATGTAACAGAGTGCTTATTGAATGACCAAGCAGATGGACGAGGGAAGGCAGGAGTCTTGTATGACGGAGGTGTGTGCCAGACACTGCGGGGGGCTGGAGAGAAAAGGAGAGGCCCGACTGTGCTGGCCCTGAAGGCCGAGCTAAGGCATGTGAGCTTTCTCTGAGGCTCGTGAGAGAAGCCACGACAGTGCTGAGAAGCAGCATCTAACTGGGCTCCTGCTTCCCTCGGCAGTGTACAGAAGTCCCTGGCTTCTGGGAATATTCTAATCACCAGCAGCCTTGTGCGAGGCAGACAGAACGCCAGCCCGGCCTCCTGAATCCTCACATGCACTCGTAAGGAGGGGCTGCGATGGGACCTTGGACGAGTCACCCTGCCCTCCCTGGGCCTCCGTTCTGGGCAGAGGCGCCCTCCAAGGGGAACCCCCAGATCTCCCCCGTCCCTTTGTCCAGGGTTCAGCCATGGCCAGCGGAGTCGGGGGAGGGCAGGCAGAGTCCATCTTACCAGATCAGAGAGTAGCAGAAGCCGAGGATGGAGCCCACCAGCCGGAACTCGGATGAGAGGCAGGCAAAGAAGGGGAAGTAGGCCAGGCCGACTTCGATGCCTCCGATCAGAAGCACAAAGGCTGGGGGGACAGGGCCAGAGACGCTGTGAGACCCTTCCCATAGTATATTACTATTATCACTATATGCCTTTAAAAGTACTATGTAGAAAATAGCAATAATTGAAGGAATTCTAAAGATGGAGAGATATATTGTGTTTATAGGTCAGAAAACTCAATATTGTTAAGATAAAAATTCTCCCCAAATTGAGCTATAAATTCCATGTAATCCCAATCAAAATCCCAGAATTTTTTACAGAAATTGACAAAATTATTCTAAAATTCATATGGAAATGCAAAGGACCTAGAATAGCAAAAACGTCTTTGAAAAATAACCGTGGAAGGATTAACACCACCTGATTTCAAGAGTTATTATAAATCTATGATAATCAAGACAGTGTGGTATTGGTGCAAAGACAGACAAATAGATCAATGGAAGAGAATAGAGTCCAGAAATAGACCCACATATGCAGCCAATTGATTTTCAAGAAAAGTGCAAAGGCAAGTCAGTGGGCAAAGGACAGGCTTTTGTAGCAATAGTACTGGAACACTTCATGTGGCTATCCAAAGGCAAAAAAGAACTTCGGCCCACACTTCATACTATATGCAATAAATAAACTCAAAATATATCATAGACCTAAAAGCAAAACTTAAGGCTACACAAACTTCCAGAAAACACATAGGAGAAAATCTACATGATTTCAGCTTAGGCAAATATTTCTTATACGACACTGTAAGTATGACCCATAAAAGAAAAAAAAATGAGTTAAGTTGGGTTGCATCAAAATTTAAAATGTCAGCTCTTCAAAAAAGTTGTTAGGAGCCTAAAAATTCAAGCTACAGACTGGGAGAAAATATTTGAAATTCACATAAGTATATGATAATGGGCTTCTACCCAGAATATATAAAGAACTCTCAAAACTCAATACAAAGAAAACAAAAACCCCAATTTTAAACAATAGGAAAGTGATTTGAACAGACACTTCACAAATAAAGGTATAGGAATAGCAAATAAGCACATGAAAGTATGCTCAACATCATTAGTCATTATGAAAATGCAAATGAAAACCTCTATATACCTCTTAAAATGCCAAAAATTTTAAAAAACTGGCCATACCAAGTGTTGGCAAGGATGTAGAGAAATAAGAGCTCTCTTACTGATGATGGTAATCAAAAATGATGCAATCACTTTGAAAAACAGTTTGGCAGTTTCTTGAAAAGCATGGTCTACTATATAATCTATGTGATCCAGCCATTCCACTCATAGGCATTTATGAAAAATGGAAGCATGGTTACATAAAAAGCCTTGTACGCAAATGGTCATAGCAGCTTTATTTGCAATAGCCAAAAGCGGAAATAAATCAGATGTCCATCAACAGGTGAATGGATGGACTGTGGTATATCCATATAATGGAATACTACTCAGCAATAAAAAAGGATAAACTGTTAATACATGCAAATGTGTATGAATCTCAAAATAAGTATGCTCACTGAAAGAATCCAGAGCAAAAGGAAAAGAGTACATCTGTATGATTCCATGTATACAAAATTCTGGAAAATGCAAACTAAGCAGATCAGTGGTTGCCTGGAGAAGAGGGTGTAAAGAGAGAGGAGAGGAAAGGAGAGATTAGAAAGGGGAACAAGGAAACTTTGGGGGTTCATCACTTGATTGTGATCGCAGTTTCGTGGATGTAAACATTTGTCAAAATTTGCCAAACTGTATGCTTCTAGGAGGTGTGTAGCTGTATATCATTTTGATTTTAATTTATAATTCCCTAGAGACTAATGAGATGTTGGTAGGTATTGGATCATATAGACTTGGAGCCCGTGGGCGGGAACCGGGCTGGACAGAGAGGCGTGGGAGTCATTGTTTTAGGGGTAACTGAACCTGGAGATTAGAGCAGCTCCTTCAGGTGGAGCATGAGACATGGGGAAAGACGAGGCCTCAGACCAAAGGCCAAAGACGGAAGCATTGTTCTTTGAGGAGGAGTCCCAGGGCTCATTGATATCAAGGGGGCAGCTACGGCTATGGCTCAGGAGAGCTTTTGGGGGTAGGTGAGGAGGAACCTACTCTCTGAGCCGTAGTTACATCACGTTTAAAGACCTCTGAATCTACCTGGGGAAAGCCCCACGAACAAGCTTTGAGGCTTTGTGGGCCAGGCATTGATCTTAGGCAAGTAACAGGCTGGGAAAACACGACAGTTTGCGAAGTGTACCCCCCAATCCCAGAAAGCCCCACCATGTGATCTCTGGGAGCAAGAATTTCCACAGCCAAGTTTCCAGTAGGCATGAGGCAGCCTCTAGTACCTTGGGCCCACTGCGGGACCTGCAGGGGCTGGTAGCCTTCTGAGAACAGGAACATGACCTTATTGGCTGTGGCCCCAAAGGCAATTCCATAGGACCATCGGTTACTAAAAGTGCTCACAAAGTCCAGAGGCCTGTGAACAACAGAAACAGCTTGTGAGGACAGAAGGTGGCTCTGAGACATTCCCACAGGTCATCTGCCAAGTGGCACTCCCACCCTGCGGAGGGGTTATGGGATAGTGAACTATTCATTGCAGCTGACATTTCCTGGGGCCCTCTGTGCCAGGCCTGGCGCTGGCGTGGATTCAGGGTACCGAAGTAAGGAAGACAAAACTCTGGCCCAGAGGATCTCCAAGCCTAACGGGGGCACACGCAAGGACACCAGCATCCATGACATAAAGCAAAGGGGGGAGGTTTCATTTAGAATAGACACAGCACAACTCAGGAGACCAAAACAAGGAGTGTGTCCTAGACAGGTTTGGGGGAGCCTGCCCTGCACCCAGCCTCGTTCTCTGAGAATTCTTCCTTCCAACAACCCCAATGAGGGTCCAGTGTCATTAGCTCCGCTGGTAGCATGGGATTGAAGAAGTAAGTAACATGCCATTCCCAAATATGCCACTCTGGCTATTGACTATTTTGAATTAAAGACACTTAAAAAACAGCAGGTACAAAAAGATCACTCTGACCTTCCTGCTATTTCTTAAAAACAGGAGATGAACTTCCCACGTACAAAAGGTCCTCCCTGTGTGGAAGGGAAACAGCATTCTTGTCATGAAGGACGGGCAGTTGAGGCCGAGAGAACTGTACAGACCTTATTAAATAACTTTTATCTTCCAGTCTCCCCACATAACTTAGTTATTTTTTCACAACTTATTACTCTTTGTCCAATTCAGTGTGTACGTGTTCAACTCTAACTGCGTCTTTGGGTCTTCATTTCCTTACCAGGGATCTCATGTAAAACTTATATTTAAATAAATGTGAATGCTTTTCTCCTGTTGATCTGTCTCATGTCAATTTATGTCTCAGGCCCAGCCGAAAAATCGTAAGTAGGCAGAAGTAAAATTCCACTCCCCTCCCCTAATCATGCCTTCCTGGCCACAGTTGGCTGGGCTATGGGTGACAACTGTCTTTGGGTGGGCCTATCAGATGTCTGGTCTTACATCTCGGATTTGTGACCATTGAGGACATGAGCCAGTTATCTGTTAGAGCCTTGGTCCGGAAAGTCACACCAAGTTGGGACAACAGTCAATGCCAGAGGAAAGCCAAGGTTGTAGGGAAACGGAGGTCCTAACTCAGATGGCAGAGAGGACAATGTCAAATGGTGCTGAGGGGGCCCCGTCGCAGAAGGGCAGAAGGAAAGAGACAGAATCTCCCACAGGTCCCCATCTTAACAGATATAGTTCCCATGGGTCCTGTCTTATTGGTTTCTGTGAGATTGCTGTAACTTCTTAAAAAATCCTGCTATCCTTTAAAGTAAACAAGCTCGAGTGGATATCTGTTTCTTCTAACCAAGAGAGCTTTGTCTAGATCGGAATAAGCAATTGCACTTGGGAGAAGAGAAAAGCCTCTTCCAATGAAAAGGTCCATTTTAACTGGGCCTTAATGAGAACTCAGGAAGGCAGGGGGAGCCAGGCATCACGGGCAGGGGGTCCCATGTGGCTCAGGCATCGTTCCCTTTAAGGCTCGGCTGAGGATCATGTCTTCTGAGAGGCCTCCTTGACCACCCACTCACAATCGGGCTGCCCCATCTGTGTCCCCTCTGCACTGGGTGCATGTCCCTGTTTCAGCACACCTTCCTTTGTGTCACCACTTGCTTAGTAAACTCTAAACTCCTCTGGGCTGGGGACCTAGCACAGGACCTTAGAAAGAGTAATCACTTAGTGCAGGTTTGTGGACATGCATTTTGTTGAATTGAGTTGAATTCTAATCAAGACTCCACCTATAGCACTTAAGAGCTATGTGAGACTCAGTTTCCCCACCTTTGAAACAGAGATAGAAGCCCCTACTCTGCTCACATCACAGAGTCATCTTGGGCAGCAAATAACAAACTGCCCTATAAGCTGCAGAGTACCGTGCACGTGTGAGGGTTACGACTTGGTGAAGACGGTGGGCCAGAATTACTCAGAGAAGCAGGGGATGGGAAAGCGGCCAGGGAGCAAGTCGATTGTGCCATCATCAATGTAATTAAAAGCTATTGAATGTGATTGTTATAAAGCCCTGTGCTAGCACCTGCCTGCCAAATGCCCTGGGCAGAACCGAAGGGCTTTATCCACCAGCTTCAGTCTCTTTCTGTGCCTCAACCGCTGCATCTTAGACCTGGCAGCTTGGGAAGGGCCGACTGCGCCAGTGGGTGGGATCCAGAATGAATCTCTCACCTGCAGCTCATGTCACGCCTTGCCTCGGTCCTGACATGTGGGCTTCCTCTCCCTTCTCCAGAGCCCAAGGCTGAGACCTCAGCATGTACACAGTTTGAGCCTGCTCAGGTTATAATACTGGGGCGGATCAGAGAGAATATCAAGGTGATCTGGGGTAAAGCTCTTGTCCCTCGTTAGCTGTGTGGCCTTGGGCAGGCCCCTTACCCTCTCTGAGCCTGAGTTGTCTTATCCATTGCATGAGGATAAAACCTCCACCATGCTAGACTGGCGACAGGGTTCGTCAAAGTAGCACAGGCAAAGCAGACAGCTCAGTGTCTGGGTCATGCACAGTGTGCAATGAATGTTATGTGCATCATCATGAGGATGAGTAGGGGGTGAGAAGGGAGAGATATGAACAATTAGAGCTCAAGGAAAAGTGTAATAAGGGGTACGGAGACTCAGAATGGCAGAGCTAGAAAGGCCCTGAAACCTCCCTTGGTCCGGCGGGATCTCCTGTGTGTGACTCATGGCACCATCCCAACAAGGAGCCTTGCTGCAGTCACAGAGAACTCTCTCCCTCCTGCCTCCTGAGGCGGCCACAGGCCTGAGTGTGGGAAGGCCTTTGCCATGGTGGTCTGCGTCTCCTTGAGATGTTTTAAGCATATCTGGGCAGCTCTGGGCACTGAGGGCTGCAGTGGCTTGGAAGCCAATTCTGAACTCCGAGAGCTTTGGTTGGGTTGGGGCAGTGAGGGGCAGGGGTAGAGGTGGGGGTGGGTCCTGGGAGCTACCTGGCCTTGTCATTGATGTTGACACCAACCACAGGGTACCCCCCAAGCTGTAGGGGTTGACCCCCGACTCAACTCACATGATGATTCCAAAGCGATTTCCCAAGAGGTAAGAGGTATCATCCCTCTGTCTACGATGCTCTCGTCTTTGGAGGAAGGACAAGATCAAAATGATGGCAAGCTGTAAGCAGAGAAGGCGAGAGTCAGTGGACCATCCCCAGCGTGGCCTCAGGCCCCACTGAAAGTGAATGTGTGGGTGAGCCAAGAGCTCAGAATGTCTGTGACACCTCGAACTCCAGAGTCAGGGGGCTCGCTGCATGGACCCTTGAGCTACCAGAACATTCTGTACTGCGCTTTCCTTTGTGCTGCCCTGAACAGACATAGGTTCAAATCTAGTCTCTCTCACACACTGGCTGGGAGGGAAGCTTAACTTCCCTGAACCCAGTTCCCTCGTCTATAACAAGGCAGGAATAACCATCAAGTTGCAGATCCTTCTGTGCTTTTTTCCTGCAGATTCAGTCCTGTTCTCTCACACTCGATGCCCTTTCTCTCTCTTCCTTTCACCAGAAACTTCTTGAGAATTGTCTACACTTGCTGTCTCCATCGCCCCTCACGGGCTCCTCAACCCCCTAACCTGCTTCTGCCCCCATCATCCCACCGAAGCAGTCATGGCCAAGGACACAAAGGACCGTTTTGTGGCTCCATCCCATGTATACTATAAGCCCAAATCGAGCTTGCTCTCTCTGCAGCACCCCGCAGAGTTGACCACTTCCTTCTCTTTGAAGCACTCTCTTCCCTTGGCCTCCATCAGTTGTGCCTTTCTGGTTTTCCTCCATTGCTTCTCAGTCTTCTGTGCTAGATCATTCTTTGCCCGACCCCTGGATTTGGAGTTCCTCACAGCTCAGGCCCAGGGCCATGCCTCTCCTCGCCTGACCTTCTCTTCCTCGGTGATCTCATCCATGTCCGTGCTTTTGACGGCCATGGACACACAGCAGACTCACAAACTTGAACCTTCAGCCCAGGCCTTGTCCATGAACTCCAGAACTGTATGTCCAGCTACACAGCTGACGTTTCTTTTTAATGAGTTAAAAGCCTCTCAAAGCTTTTATCAAAAGCTTCAGAACATCTTAAATGGAACCATGATTTTCCTCCCTGCCCTGTTCCTTCCTCTACCCCAAACCTGGATCTCTTCTCATTTTCCTCAACTAGTGAATGGCAGCTACCATCATCCTTCCGGCTGTGCAAGAGTCATCCTCGACACCCCTGCCTCCCCCTAACCTCCCTACTCAACCCATTACGAAGTCCCGTTGTTTTCACCTCCTGAACTTCTGGAGTTGCCCACTGTCTTCTAGGATAAGCTGAAATCACCTCTTACCTGGACCCTACAACAGTCTCTTAATTGGTCTTCCTGCCTGCTCTCTTACCTGCCTCTAACCCGATGTCCACGCTGCAACCAGAGTGATCTTTTAAAAATATAAATCTGATTGCACCCCCTTCTGCTGGACACACTTCCACTTCTTCCCATTGTACTTACTGAAGGCAAAACTCCTTAGCACAGAGCCCTGCAAGGCTCTGCCTGGCCGGCCCCCCATGTCCCTGGGCTTCTCCGCCTCAATTCTCCACCCCGTCACACTGGCCTTCTCAGCTCCTCCAACTCTCTCTTCTCCACTCCTCCTTTGCATGTGCTGGCCCCTCTGTCTGAAATTCTTAACTTCATATTCCAACTGACCTCAACTCCATCGTTACTTCCTCCAAAAAGCTTTTTTTGACTCCCCTAAAAGCCAGTATCCCTGACTCTTGTGCCACCTTCTGCCTGTGTCATTGGTGCATAATGTAAGAGGTTTTAGAAGGAGACTCAGCTGGCATCTCTCCCTGACCTATTCAAGTCTTTTTGGGAGCCCGTGTGTGGCAGCAGCCGAGCCTCCCTGCCTCCCCTCCTCACCCTTCCCCTGCCTTTACTTACTGACGGGATGAGGGAATAATGGAGGAAGAGCTCCATGTCCACTGAGCTGGCACAGCTGCCATTTAGCTGCATGGTCCTGAAAAATGGCCCAAAATCACATTCACATCAACGATCACTGCTGCAGTCATTGACCCTTTAGCCTTAAACATCACGGTCGGGAGTTTGGCTCGTAAGGCCAAACTGATCTTTTTTAATTTCACTTTCTCAGAGCCAGAGCTGCTCACCTGTGGTGTGTCTTCCCTAAGGGGACTAACCCTCTTTCCTATTTCTTTCTCTAGCTTGATGGTCTACCCAGCTTCCTTGCCAACCAGAACTGACTCCCTCATTTCCCTGTGACACGGTCAGAGGCAGATTGCGGTCCTGTGGGGTCCAAAGCTTATATAACTTAAGCATCCTTTATAAGTAAAACTACAAAAATATCTTACTTGTTCACACTTTATGGAAGACATATGACCATGTAAATGGTTCACTAGGGTCCCTCCCACCCTGCCAGAGCCCTGGAAGTGTCCTGTGAGGGGCCCTGAGACTGAAGCATCATTAACTTCACAGGAAATCAGCCTTGAGACATCGCTACAGAGCGAGACCCTGTCTCGAAAACGAACAAACGAAAAAGAAACACTGTTAAGAAAAAAAATAGTCAAAGAATAGTAATCCACCAACAAAGAGAAAAGACAAATATTCAATAAATACTTAAAATTAAGCTAGTAATGAAAGAAGAAATTAAGATGAAATGCTGTTTTGGGGGAACTATAAAAAATAACTACCCAGCATTAGTGAAGGATAAGACCAGTTGGTATTCATTTACTGGTGGTCACAGTGTATACCGGTCTAACCATTCTGAGGATTAATTTTGCAGTATATACCAAGAGTCTCAAAATGCAGCAATTCCGTTTCTAGGAATTCTACTTTTAAAAAATGTAAGCTGGCCAGGCACAGGCTCATGCCTGTAATTCTGGTACTTTGGGAGGCTGAGGAGGGAAGATTACTTGAGGTCAGGAGTTTGCAACCAGCCTGGGTGACACAGTGGGACCCCATCTCTACAAAAAATGAGAAACATTAGCTAAATATGGGGGTGCATGCCTGTAGTCCCGGCTACTTGGGAGGTTAAGGCGGGAGGATTGCTTGAGCCAAGGAATTAGAGGCTGCAGGAGGCTATGATCCCGCCACTGCACTTCCACCTGGGCAACAGAGCAAGACCCTGTCGATAAATAAATAAATAAATAAATAAATGAATACATAAGCTAAGGAAATAATCAGAGAGGTGCCTGAAGATACGTACTAGAATGCTAAGATCTCTCTCTCTCTTTCTCTCTAGCTCTCCCTCCTATATGTGTATCACATTTGAAACGTAATACATGTTCATTGTAAACATTTGAAAACATTCAAAATATTTACAAGTGCATAGAGTAGTAAAATGAAAGTCATTTCTTCTTCCATAATTATATAGTTTTTAAGCAAAAATGGGATCAGACTAAACTTGGCGTTTTCATTTAATAAATGAAGGAAATTTCTCATGTCAGTATATACAGACTCATTTAATTATTTTCGATGGGTGACCCTGCCTAGACAGGTTTGCTGCTGCACCTGTCTCCTGGTTACAGGGGCTGAGCCAGGAGTTAGTCTGGAAGCATCTCCCAGCAGGTGAGCTCAACCTATGCGCAGCTCTCTAAACAAGGGGTCCATAGCTATGGAGTCTGGCCCACCTGGGCTAACCTCCCACTCCAGCAGCCACTGTAGTGAACGGATAAAGCATGCACTGGGGCCGATCCAGGTTAGACCGCTGAGACCCATTTCTTGGTTTCTGAAACTCATGCTGCTTCCCGGTGGGTCCTGGGCTGGTCGGGCAGGTTTATTGGAGGGCGAACAGCAGCTGCAGGGCAGCAGTAAAACAGCACTGTCAACTGCAGAGGATCTGCCCAACACTGATAATGGCTTGAAAATGTGCTTATGTCGTTAAGTGAAAAAGAAGTTAAAATAAAAGATTATGAAACAACATGCCCCTGAGTTGTTAAGTGGTCATCTCTGGGTGGTGGGATTAGAGGTCATTCTACTTTGCTTTTCTTTATGTTTCTCTCAGGTTTCCAAGGGTGGTACAATAGAGATGTATTTCTTGACAGCTGCTAATCTATCCCCAGTGCTTAAAACAGTGTCTGACACAAAATAGACGGCCATAAATGCAGGTGGAATGAATGGATGGGTTGTTTTTATACTCAAAGAAAAAACTGAATGTCGTCCCAAAGCAGTAAAATACCATTCTGAAGGGAAAACGTCCATGACATCAGCACAGCATGGAACATGCAAGATTTGTTCTGTGATAGGGTAAAATTTATAAGCCTTTCACTAAGTTAAACGTACTTGAAAATGAAAGCTAGGAGGGTCAGAAAGTGGCCAGCTAGAGTTGCCCGGTGCTTGCCCCCTCCACAGATGGGGCAAATGCAATGAATAAGCAACTACATTTTGACTGGAGTGACCGAGGCAGTGCCCTGGAGAACACCGGGGAGTGACAAACTCCCTGTGGAGCACGGGAGGCCAGGAGAGCACCACAAAGGGGGGAGGAGCACACCCTGCCTCCGTCATGCTGTCTCCCCGCTGGGATTGGCTCGGGGCCAGGGGGGACAGCTCATGAGGAAAAGGTAAGTTGGAGACCCTCAGTGGTCCCCATTGCCACCGCAGACGCCAGCAGTCTTTGCTACAGGCGAGTCCCCCAGTCTTCACAGGCCCCAAATCCAGTTTGGAGAATTGCTGGGAGTTTGCACAGCTGCATTCCCCACACTAGGAATCCCTTTTGTACCCCTACTCCCATGACCTAAGCTGCTATTGCACAGTGTCATCTTCAAACCAAAGCCACTGCTCAAGTGTGTCCCATCCTGGGGGCCAGTAGCCGCTGACTCTCTCCATGCATGAGGCCCTGCTATCATTCCGTCATATCTACACAGGTGCTTGGAGCTGCACGAGCCCAGCTGCCTGGAGCCTACACCCAGTGGAATGGTGGAGATCACAGTGTCTAAACCCATGTGGCACCCATCTTCTGTGGAACAGGCAGACCTGCACAGAGGGGAGGCCACTGCATACCCTGGGGACCCACTGTACCCTTGCACCTATGCACACCTGCGGGCACATGTGCCAGCCCTAACAGCAGTGGCCTGTTCCCTCAGAGAGACCACTGCACAGCCAGCCAGACTCCTGCGTCCCTACATACTTGCACCAAGATCAACAGAAAGCATGGTGGCAGCCCTGTCCCTGGCAGAGACTACCATATAGCCAGCCAGCCTGCCACACCTGTGCCCAGCCCTGCAGCCAGTCCAATGGTGACCCTGCCCCCTATATAGTTCATTGCACAGCCACCTGTCCTGCTGCACCTAAATGCACCCATGCCCAACCTGACAGCTCATGTGGCAATGGCCCCATCCACCAGAGAGCCTGCTGTGCAGCTAGCCAGCCTGCCACACCTAGGCATGCCCCCAAGATAGCCTGCCACACAGCAAGCAGACCATCACTCCCATGTGTGCTTGTGCCCAGCCCAACAACCAGCCTGGCACCCTTCTCCCCAGCAAAACCATGCCATCACTACCACAGAATCCTGCAGCCTAGGCCGCAGACACAATTGCAGACATCACTATGAGGATTACAGCTGAAGAAACTGCAGAGACCATGCTACTGGGTCCACCCAGAACCAATGCCAATGCATTGCACTCAACCGACACCTTAAGATCCATCTACAGAAAAAAATTGCTCCCTACGAAAGCTACTCCCTAAAATTGGAAAAAGTGACTGTTACACTAGATGCAAAGATAGCATGAAACACATGACAGTAGCTTTCATTGATCGATGTCACTTTATTGTGTGTCCCTATGTCCTAGGCACTCCGCTATTTTACATTACCTACTTTAACCCTTACAAGAATCTAAGGAGGTAGGTTATATTATCCTCTTTTTAAAATGAGGAACTGAAGCCAGGAGAGGTTTGATGATTTACCCAGGGGAAGGTGAGCCACTCTCCTCCCAGTCCCTGCTGATGGCTCACATGGCTGCTCAGAGCTCCTAGAGTTGCTTGGCCTTCCAGCCTGTGGCTGATTCATCTCTTATGCTTAGAGTCCAGCCAGTTCCTGGCACAGAGAGGCTCAGGGGATGTTTATGAAATTCTCTGGGAACCTCCCTCAGGGAACTGAGGCCCAGAGAGGGGCAGAGGTCGTCAGAAAACATCACACAGCCCAGGACGTTTCATTGAGCGCAGTGAGCTCAGTGATCAGGTGCTGGGCACCTCGTGGGCACAGAAGGAATGGTTCCCACTGCTCAGTGCAGAGGAGGGTTAGGGAAGGAGGAAGAGGTGCATGCAGTGTGTGTGTGTGTGTGTGTGTCTGTGTGTGTCTGTGTCTGTGTATGTGCGTTCATGTGGTGCCTCCCACAATGCAGCAACACATACATTGGAGTGTCTGATTCTGCGCCAGTCCTTCCCTGGCTTTGTGAACCCCATGAACCCCGCAGTTCATGCAGCCTCCGCAGAATCCTTGGAGGTCTGAGGCAGATGTGGAGGTGTGCTGAGGCTGGCGTGTGCCAGCTCGAAGAATCAACTGCCCTCCTGTACGGAATTTCTTCAGCCAGTTCTTAAATACCACCATTGTTAAAAATTACATTGTATAAACATATAATTAAATACATCATAGTAAAAACAAAGATAATAAAGACCCAAAACTCCTCACTTCCTAATTATATCCGTATCTTTTACTGTTATGCGCACTCGAGTTTGTTTACTATTAGCGGTTGTATCTGTATGATGGCGATACTGTGTTACGGTGGGCTGCCATACGTCTCTTCCCACTCCTGTTCAGTGACATCACATGGCTCAAAATCAGCCATCGCCCATGGTCTACACCATGGAAATCAGCAACCACTACAAATCAGGGCTCGATTTATTGTTTTGTAAATTGTCTATAAAGTGACAGAGAAAATGTTAATAATGCAGATTTAAAAATATATGTTTGTAGCCATTACATTGTGAATAGCAAAAAAAATTGATTGAGAAGATGTTCTTCCAGAATTCAGAAACTTTTATCTCATTCGGCAAAGTAGTTCCTGTCAATTAATGAATGAGTAAAGTTCTGACTTACATCTTGTCTTTGTTGTTTTCGCATTTATCTTACTCACTCATGTAAATAAAAGTGTCAACGCACATTCATGTCAAAGCTATGCTCATTCATCCATTGCAGTGACAGGTTGGCTACAGATACGAGTTCAGCACAAGTCAATGAAAGCATTCCGTGAGAGTTAATTGGCCACATGGAATTTGCAATAAAGAGCTTGTATATTCTATTATCTGTAAGTTATGCACACTATGTCTGTTATATCAGTATAATTTATAATAAACTTATGTATACATATGCGTGCTTATTCAAGGAGCCAGCGATTACACATTTTGCAGCACATCGCTGGGCAAGAGTGACCCTGGTCCTGGGCATGGCCTAAAGTAACGAGGATGTCCGAGTTTGGAGGCCTGAGGTGAACATTATGCTTTAGAGGAAAGACAAGTTTAGAGAAAGAACACAGGAGAACACCGGCGTCCAACCCTACCCTCTTCTCCCCAGGCCCCACCTTGCATAACGCCTTTTCCCTACTCTGTACAATGAGGAGATTGGACCAGATCAGTGTTTTTAAGTTTTTTGACTACAAGTCACAGTTGTATGTGTTACATACAACACGTAACACACGATTACAGCTATGATCCAATTCAGATGTGTGTGTGCACATGTGTGTTTAATAAATTTCACAAAACAATACTCTTACGATGCTCAACACCCTTTGATAGTCCTAACTCGATTCAAATTTCTATTCTGTCCCATTCCATCTTGTAAAATGCTAGTTATAACCACTAAATTAATTTTACAACCCCTCTAATGGATTGCAACCATTTGGAAAAAATAAACAAACAAAGAAATTTGATTGCCAGATGATTGCTAGAGGCCCCGTACACCCATGACGGCCCCTGGCTTGATGACACAGTCAGCAAATACGTGACTTTGCACTGCACGACCGCAAACACCACAACCTGCTCGGATGTGCAAATAGCAAGAGAGGTCATTTGGAAAGTTTAGCTCAGACCTTACATCCCCTCCTCCCTGCTCCCTGACCCAGCGTCATTCCCGCTCCCCGCCCTCCCCCGGCCCCTTCGCGCTTACCCGGCAGTGCTCCCAGCACTCACCACGTACACTTCACGCTGTCAGGGCACCTTTCATGTCTAATCTCTTACTTTTAGGTCGTGGGCTTTTCAAAAGCTAGAAACGTGTTTTGTTTAACTTTGAACTCCAACCATTCCCCACCCACCCCTACCCTGGGCTTCTGGACTTGCGACAAGGTATGTAATAAATCCACGTCAGTGCCTGTGGAATGAATGAGGGGAGGGAGGAAGGAAGGAAGGAGGGAAGGAAGGAAGGAAGGAAGACAGACATAGGCCACGCTGTGTGTGCTTGGCCTGCGTACAGCTGAACAGCACCTCCTGTTGGCCCAGGACGCAAACACCCTCATCCACTCCTGGTCATGGAACCACAGACCCAAGACTCTGGAATCCATCCCATCTGAGGTGTGACCGCCTCTGCGCCCTCCCCTGCCCCACCCCCATGGGGCGGCCTCTAAGCCCCACTGGGGCGTTTTCAGCGGTGGAAACACTCCTCTTGCTGAGGGAGCGGGGCCCAGTGGAACAAGCACGGGCTTCGGAGCTAGGCCGGCCTGAGAGTGAGCCCAGCTCCACCACATGCCAGCTGTGGGGCCGTGGGCAAACCCTGCCCCTCTCCAGGCCTCACTCTTCTCATCTTAAAAATGGATCCAACACCCCTCTTCCAGGCTGCTGAGAGGTCGAGTGTCTGGCCTCCATGCCCAGAGAATAATGTTTCTCTTTCTCCGTTCCTTCCTTGCTTTCGGATGGCTCTGACCAAAGAGAGGAGTGTTTCCTTTTGCAGAGCTGGGAGGGAACACTCACTGGTTGCGCTTCTACCTCCGCAGACTCTGGGCCTGTCTGTTCCTTTGTCCCCAGGGCATTTGGGGAGCCTTTCTCCAGCCTGGGTGGCAGCAACCTCTGCCTTCCCTCCCCCCAGCTCGGCACAACGCCGTACACAGTCACACTCAGCCAGATGGATGTCCCTGGCCTTGGGCCTGCCCCTGGGCCCCTGACCTCGAAGTGGACTGCGGCCTCTCATCTGGTTAACCAGTAGCCAGAACAGCTGTCCACGCCTGGCCCTGTGACCAGTCTCACGCTTCTGTACTGCAGGAAGGGTGGCCCAAAGCACTGCCCCTGGGCCCAGAATGGCCCAACTGCCCTCCCCAGCTGGGGAGGGCTTCCTTGGAAGCCCTCATATGAACAGGCCTGAGCAGGAAAAGCTGCTTTGAGTCCATCCAGCTCTCCTGCTAAGTGCTGTGTTGAGCTCAGAGGACCCATGGGTTTCAGTTTAGTCACTCTGGATTGAGGGGATGGCCTGCTTGGGACACAGCCCACTGTCACGGCAGCCAGTCCATTGTCTGGCCCTGCCTTTTTATTCGTCTGTGTCTCCCACTGGATGGGGAGCTCCTTGAAAGCAGGGACCCTTCTCACTCAGCTCTGGGTGCTCAACTCCTGGCCCAACCTCTGGCAACAGTAGGTGCTCACTGATACTTCCTAACATCCTCCGAGGACCTACTTTGTGCCAAGCTATGTTTTAAAGGATGTATGTTGGCCAGGCGTGGTGGCTCACGCCTATAATCCTAGCACTCTGGGAGGCCAAGGTGGGCGGATTGTTTGAGCTCAGGAGTTCAAGACCAGCCTGAGCAAGAGTGAGACCCTGTCCTCTACTAAAAATAGAAAGAAATTAATCGGACAACTAAAAAAGTATATAGAAAAAATTAGCCAGGCATGGTGGCACATGCCTGTAGTCCCAGCTACTTGGGAGGCTGAAGCAGAAGGATTGCTTGAGCCCAGGAGTTTGAGGTTGCTGTGAGCTAGGCTGACGCCATGGCACTCTAGCCCGGACAAAAGAGTGAGACTCTGTCTCAAAAAAAATTAAAAAAATAAAGGATGTGTGTTAATTAATTCATCCTCACACCAGCCCCATGGGAGGGGTACTGTTATTACCCCATTTCACAGATGAGAAAACTGAGGCACCAAAAGATTAAGAACCTTGTGTGAGCACTCTCAGCGTGAAGACAGGAGAGTGGCAGGGGCTTGTAAAGGTTTGACAGTGAACTTGTGCATCAGGTCACTTGTGCAGGGCTTAAGAATTCCGTGGGGGGATGAGATGGTAGGCTGTCTGTGGGAGGAGCAGGGGAAGGCAGGGATGACGGTGAAGCAAGCCTGGCCGTGTGTTGACAACTGTTGCAGCGGGGTGACAGGTATGTGGGTGTTCACTGTACTAGTCTCTCTTCTTTTGTGTGGGTTTGTACATTTCCATAATACAAAATTTAAATGTTTAAAATAAAATAAGGGGACATTCACAAATACCATCAACCCACATGGGCTTGCTGACTATCTTTTCTGTTTCCTTCCCAGTTCCTTCTCTTCCCCTGCAGGCCTGCCCCTGGCAGCCTCCCAAAGTCACCTGTGGCTCTCCGCCTATCTGTGTCTTACCGTCTGTGGGTTTGTCTCTGTGTCTGCCACTTTCTGGGAATGGGGGAAAGTTCTGCAGTGAAGCACACACACAAACACCCTGTTTTTATTCCACTTCCTCCCAAGGCCTCTCTCTTTCTTCTCTGTGTGTCCAAGTCCCTGCCCTCTTTGCCTTGGCTTTGACCGCTCCATTCACTCAGCCTTACTGTACAGCTGGGAAAGGGCACCTCCGGGTAGGTGCCCCCCATCACAGGACGTGCATGGGTGTTTTCACATGTGTCTGGAGAGTTCAGAGAGAGCAAGCATGAAAAACAATTGGAGCCAGGCATGGGGCTCATGCCTATAATCCCAGCATTTTGGGAGGCCGAGGTGGGAGGATCACTCGAGCCAGGAGTTCAAGACCAGCCTGAGCAACATAGCAAGGCCCTGTCTCTACAAAAAATAGAAATAAAAAAAAAATTAGGCGGGCATGGTGGCACACGCCTGTAGTCGCAGCTACTTCAAAGGCTGAGGTGGGAGGATCGCTTGAGCCCAGGAGTCCGAGGTCACAGTGAGCTACGATGGTGCCACTGCACTCACTCCAGCCTGGGTGGGCAACAGAGGAAGACCTTATCTCAAAAAAAAACAACAACAAAAAAAAAACGGTTGGTTGTTTGAGAAGACAGTAGCCATTTTTGCTACTCCCTACCATTCTGAACTGTCCAATAAAGCAATATTCATTTTCATTTCTTTTCACTTAATACAAATAACCATGATCATAGCTATCATTTATTGAATGTTTACCATGTGCTAGACATGGTGCTAAGGTTCTTATAGTTATTATCTCACTTAAACCTTTCACAACCTAGGCAGCATGCACTACTATTCCCACTTCACAGATGAGAAAACTGAGGTTTAGACAGGTTAAAAAGTCCCTTAGCTAGTGAGTGGCAATGCTGGAATTTGAACCCTTCTTTTATGTTCTAAACAGGAAACACATTCAGGCACTAGAATGACATTAAGACATTGATAAAGGTTTCACATCTGGGGTCCTCAGAGGGCACAGTGACCCTTACTCTTCACTGGCAGACACATCTGAACAACATGCTCAGGCCAAGCCCTGCCCTGTGAGACCACAGGGCCAATTGCCTGTCTCCTGGTCGTCTCCTTTTGGATGTCCCATAGGCACCCCGGTCTAACATGTCCCAGCTGAACGGCCCGCCAACCTGCTTCTCCCCTGGGGTCTTCACCTCAGGGGTGGCACCACCCCCGACCCATTCGTCCAAGTCAGGGCCCGGCTCATCCCGCACTCCTTCCTCTGCAGTCCCTGCCAAAGCCAGGCATGTCTCCCTCCAACAGCCACCACCCTTGTCCAGGTGACTGTCCTCTTCATCTGGCTGCTGCAGGAGCCTCCTGCCCAGGCTCCTACCCCCAGCCCATCCTCTACCC